>JABUQX010124706.1:5000-7500 GCA_015478945.1 Trachelipus rathkii | reverse complement strand
AAAAATGGAAAGTCTGTTACGTAAATCGTATTGTAGTCCTTTCTTTTTCTAAACCTTTTTATTCTCCCAAAAATTCTTCTTAAAAAAACATATAAAAATCCTCAATTTAGAATTTTCTAACACTCACTAAAACCCGTTAAAATTTTCATAACATATTGTGTACATTAAGAAGTAAAAATACTTTAGTTCAAACGCAAATACTCAGAATTTTTTCGGAGAGGGCTTTTCACCTTTTTAATATAGTTTATTTAGGCGAACCAATATATGGTTCTTTCCTACATTATTTATTATTTGTTATTTATGTATTATTTTTTTTATCTATTGTTATTATTAATAATAATTATTTATAATTTGAGTGTTGTCTCCGTGTAGCATGGGTGTATACTTTGGTTTTTTTAAATGAGATATTGTTATACGAAATTAAAGAGGCCTAATCTGTCCTAAATCGGTCAATAAAAGGTATTTCTTTTACATGTAATTAATAATAATAATCAATATATAAAATAATATATATACTTAATAGATATATAATAATAATGATATAATAATCATATTGAGTTAATAATAATAATAGCATTATATAGTATCTTTTATATATATATACTATCGTTATATGCATATTCTGCTTACTTAGTAAAGGCGAAACTTACATTAATATATTATATATATTATATATTTACTTATTTTATGTTTTATTATTAATATAATTAATATTTTAAGCTCTTACTTCGATATAATGATTAATATTAGGTTTAATATATTTATATAATTAGTAAATAGCTTATGAAATTTAGATGTACTATCACTCACTCCGGTTTAGGGTGAAGGGCCAGTCGGGATTTTTATAGAAGTTCTTAGTGCAGCGAACGAAGCACAAAAAATCTTGCCGAAAGCAAACTATAATTCCTTTTAAGACATAACTTATGGCTATTAAGTTTCTCCCTAGGAAGATTATATCTTCGTCTCTTTATCACACATATAGTCTATACACTATTCGGGCCCTAGGAAAACTTATGAGTGCCCCACACCTCTGCACAGACTAATCCTCATATTAAATAGCCCTATGCTCCCGATAGTGGGGAGTTATGCTATCTATACGTTTGTGAGGTCCATATGCTGACTTCGGGTTGGGTTTGATATTTAATCTAGCTTCAATGTGCAGCTCACGTTCTTGGACAAACCGAAATAATTCGAATGCACCTACAAGGAACACAAGAGCCAGTAACTTTTATAGGGGATCTTTACTGCAATATAGCGCCACAAATTTTTAATGCGGCGCTTATATTTTTTTTAAATTCTGATATAATTATATCTCTGAAAATGTGATTAATGGGCTTTTGCAATTGATCATCAACACTAGAGACCTTTACTCTTCTCGCTCGTTGAAAATTTGTCTTATCGGTTTATGCAATGTGTAAACGTTTTGATGTTCTAACCCAGTCCTTAATTAACTATCTTAGAAGATAACCGGCTTTTTCGAACTAAATCATTGATTGCATGAGTAATCCAGTTTTTAAGGATTAATAATATAATTCCTCATTTTTTAGAGCCCGATTTCGCGAGCCTTCTTTACACCCGTTGTTTGACTGGTTAACCCATTCCGAATCTTGATTTTATTCCCATAACTCCTGTGACTAATCTCGCGTCTTTTCTTACGTACTCTGGTTCATTAGGATCTAACGCAATTTTACTCGCTTGTCAACGCTTATATTGCATGGGTTTTTTTTTCGTTATAATGCAGTTTTCTTCTTTCAATTTCCTTTATAATAGGCTCTATGTGTTCCATTTTCTCATTTCTGATTCCTCACTCCTCTGGATGCACACTATCGGTATTTTTGTCCTCGGGTCTTCTACCTTTTTTCCACACTTCCGTGATTGTTACGCTCGCAATTCTTGTTCTTCTACTATCCTCCACTTGCGGGATTGGGTTCGGGGATAAGTTCCATATTTCATCTTATTAACGTAATATATTTTTTTATATAATATTTTAAATTATTATTTATATATTATCAAAATATTGTATGTATACATTTATTATACATCTATACACATATAGGTGCACTACTTTATTATTATATCCTTATAAATAATAACTTCATAGTTTTATAATTACTTTATTATTCTCATATCAATATACTATCTATATATTATTTTAATATATTACGTTATATACTTTTTAAATTATTAAATCTTTTTATTTAATATGGTTAATCTTTTACCGTTAATTCTGGGTATCATGCCACTCAATACTACTAATCGATATCTATTATTAATACTTTTGTTCAACCTTAAGGATATCTAGGCAATTATACAGGAATATGTAGGTTGTGTGGTGGTGTTGTGGTGTTGGTCTAGGATTACTTCTTTGAAGTTAATTTCTCACTTATATATTTCCCTTGTTGAATTTTCTTGTTGTCGTTTTACCCTAAGATATTAAAGTGGCACTATTCGACTACCTTATATTTTTTTTATTATGTTTTCAGTATTATTATTTATTTTT
>JABUQX010124705.1:7500-17500 GCA_015478945.1 Trachelipus rathkii | reverse complement strand
AATAGATCTCACTCAAGATACTCTCTCCAGAACTTCTCCAAACTTCAAAACGCAACTTTCGGCAAGGGAGGTAAACTTAAGGAAAGGCCGCGACTCCGAATTACGACCGCAAGTTTTCTCAAAAGAAGTCAGGGGCAAGGAGGTAAACGAGACTGGAAACAGTCCGTAACAAAACTAACAAGATTACGAAGAAAGAGTATCCAACAAAATGGGACTTTGTCACATGCTTTACTATCTGTTAAAATTAAATCATCGTTTTTTAAAAAAAATGGATCTTTTAAATCACACCATCCTCTTAATAGTGTGCTGCCTCATAAAAGAAGCCCCAACTTAGCAAGTTTACCCTATATAATTGGTGAACCCGAAGAAGAACACCCAGAACTCAACCAGCGCCTTCTGAAAACCCAAAGAAAAACAAACAAAATGAAGGAAAAAGAAAAAACTACAATAATACTAAATCTCAATCAGAACACTCCGAGAAAATGACTCAACCAAACGAACATTATCGATACGAACTTCAATTTTCATTTTTTAATTTAATTTTGGATTATGGTCTTCATCTTTTCACAGCTATCACAGTTCGAGGATTAATCATTCGTCAGACATAGCAAACTTCCTTTACGATAGATTTTCTGTTCATCATTTCAAGTTTGGGATTATGTGCGAAACACATTTTTGGGATTCCACAAACGAACTTCTATTCCTTTCGAATTCTAAATGTTTCTGTGAGAGCGCTCCCTTTTATGTATGAAGAAAATCTTTCAAAAAATGACCTAAATTTCAACAACTTTCACCTCGTACATATGTCACGCAAGTTTTCTTTCGTAACGACAGCTTCGAAAACTATTTCCTGCGCATTGATCAAATCATGATACATTAGAAACGCTTATACTGGACCTTTCCTTGGATTCAACGGTTCGAAATCCATGTGGCCTATTTAACTTGTGTAAAAACTCAATTGTTCCATATCAAGAATTATGTTTATTAAAAATTTTTATTTTACCATTTAATATAATTTTATTATTTTATATCTAACGGATAAACCAAATATGCTTGTGTTTGAATGCACCTTTCATTTCGTTATATAACATTGTCTTTTTATATATTCAAAATTATTTGTTATACATGTTTAGATCTTTGTTTGATGTAACAGTTATGCTCGTATTTGGAAATTCTACATTTCATGTTATACTATTTTTGCCTTCAAATGTTTGTATGTCTACTTATGTTTTCGGACATAATTAAATATGCTTGGATTTGAAAGTACTTTAACTTATGTATTTTAGTTATTATTTTTACCTCATTGAAATGTTTTATATTTTTGTGAGCATTGTTAAATGCCCCCAAAAATATAGTGATACATTGAATGAAGGTTGTTTTTTATGTCTGTTATACAATTAAAGAACATACACGCTCACTCCGTGTTTTAGCATGCGAAGTAAATGTAGTACCCTTATAACTTTGGTAAAAATTTAAATTATATGTTCTTACTTATGCTAAGATTTGCCGCGAAAGCAAATTTTAACACAAGTCGAAGTGAAATATATATAAACCGTCCTGTTGAGATACTCATCTGTCAGTTTTTAGAGCTTAACAATAAGAAGGATCAGAAGAAATAGATATCACTCAAGATTATACTCTCTCCAGAACTCCTTCCAAACTTCAAAACGCAACTTTCGGCAAGGGAGGTAAATTAAGGAAAGGCCGCGACTCCGAATTACGACCGCAAGTTTTCTCAAAAGAAGTCAGGCAAGAGAGTAAACGAGTGGAACAGTCCGTAACAACTAAAAGACTTACGAAGAAAGAGATCTCAACAAAATGGGAGTTTTTGTCAATCTTTACTATCTGTAAAAATTCATCGTTTTTAAAGAAATGGATCTTTTAATCACCACCATCCTCTTATATAGGATGCTTGCTCATAAAAGAAAGCAACCAACTTAGCAAGTTTACCCTTATATATATATATATATATATATAATATATATATATAAATATATATATTATATATATATATATATATATATATATATATATATATGATATAGAGTAATTATAATATATAAATATATATATATATATATATATAATATATATATATATAATATATTAATTATAATATTCCAACAATCCCAAATGACTAAAATATCCCCAAATTCAAAATGGCGTCTTAAAACGAAAAACTAAAAATTTAAAATAAATTTTAACAATGTATGATAAAAATTGGGCTAAAAATATGTCGCAAATAATAATAATAATAATAATAATAATAATAATAATAATAATAATAATAATAATAATAATAATAATAATAATAATAATAATAATAATAATAATAATAATAATAATAATAATAATAATAATAATAAAATAATAAATAATTATATAATAATAATAATAATAATAAAATAATAAAAATAATAATAATAATAATAATAATAATAATAATAAGGTAACGCCAGAATTAAATCCAATCTTCTAACAGAGTTGTATAACTGAAAAAGTTTGCGTGAATTTAATTCTCGTGAAAACCCGTATACAAATTTTGACTTACATGTAAGAAAATATTTGAAAATATTTTATTAAATTAAAATGATTCGCTTTTAAAAATTAATTTATTGCTTCATTTCATTTGTTTTTAAAATATAAATCAATTATTATTATTATTATTATTATTATTATTATTATTATTATTATTATTATTATTATTCATTATTATATTATTATTATTATTATTATATTATTATTATTATTATTATATTATTATTATTATTATTATTATTATTATTATTATTATTATTATTATTATTATTATTATTATTATTATTATTATTATTATTATTATTATTATTATTATTATTATTATTATTATTATTATTATTATTATTTATTATTATTATTATTATTATTATTATTATTATTTATGATTATTATTATTTATTTTATATTTATTCTTCTTCTTCTTCTTCTTCTTTCTTCTTCTTCCTATACTGTAAATTATATTAATATTTTTTTATATCTCGTTTTTATTTTGTGAACGTGATTTTATATTATTATAATTATATTATTGATTATTATTATTATATTATTATTATTATTATTATTATTATTATTTTTTATTATTATTTTTATTATTATTATTCATATATAGTGTTATTATTATTTTATTATTATTATTTATTATTATTATATTATGATAAATAAGTGTTTTTTCGTTTCCTTTTTTTGAGTAAACTATCTATCATTTCATAAATTATCATTCTTGCTATATTGTTTAGATTCTGTGAATTTATTACTTTTGTTTTAATAGAGAGACATTAAAAAAATTACAAATATTTAATACTTTATTTATAGCTGCTTTAAAATTTAATAAGTTAATTATTTTTTAAATTGATTTTTACTATAAATCTGAATCTTGAATGATATTATAATTATTGCATAGTTGGGTAAAATATTTGCCTTTGAAAATCGCTATTATAATAAATATTATATCAAGTTTTCTTTTCAATCTCAGACTTTAATATTTATAATATCTTTTAAGAAGAAAATTTCTTTAAAAAAGTTAAGAAAATTTATGAAAATTTTTCTTTATTTTTAATTTTTATTTTAATTCATGTTTTATTTTACCAAAAACATAACACAATAACATGATAACACAATAACACGATAACATGATAACATGATAACATGTATATAAGATGACATGATAACATAATAATACAATAACCTATACATACACGCCACCCCACCCTTCGGCATATACATGTTCTCAGTCCTTAACCTATGTATTTTCATATGTACCTTTTCATTTAGGTTAAATAATAAATTTAACACAAAGTTTCGTACATTCTCTAACGTAACCATCATTTAAGTATACCATTATATATAAAAAACATTATGCACTATATATATACTATATATATAATAATAATTGAATAAATCATTATATATTATTAATCAAGAGAATCACAATAAACTATAATTATTTACACTATTATTATAATACCTATATTATATTATACACTATATATATAATATTATATATCATTATCTTCAGCCACGGTATATATACTTTACTTAAATTTATATATATTAACACTTTTTTTGAATTATTATATACACTATATATGACTAAACTTATAAATAATATAATATATTAATAATATATAATATAATATATATAATATATATATATATATATAAATATATATAATAAATATATATAACAATATATATATATATTATAGGTATATACTATATATATAAATATATATATATATTATACTATATATTATAATATATATATATATATATATTATATATTATAATTATATAGATATATATATCATATATATAATATATTATATATTATATATATATATATATATATATTATATATATATTAGTATGATATATATATATATATATATATATTATATATATATATATATATATATATATATTTTATATATAATATATAATAAATATATATGTATATATATATATATAATATATAAATATAATACTTATTATATTTATAATATTAATTATATATATATTATAATATATATATATATATAGAAAGGGGTCCTGTTGATTATTTTGGTGGTATGTGCTTCTTGCAATAAAGTTACGTCTGAGAAATATCTTTATTTAGGATTACTGCTGCTTAACCCCAATGATGTTTATTTGTAAAAATTTTAAAAGTAGTTTTTGTGGTTTGCGTATTATTTTGTGCCAGTTGTGACTGACTTTGTTTGCAAATTAAACATGACCCTTTTACGATTCTGATGGGCAGGATTTTAAAGATTGAGCATTTTTTTTTTTTTTTTTGGTGTGTGTGTATTCATCTGTGACATTTTGAACATTTTATTGATTTGTTCGGTGCATATTTAGCAGTTGTATTTGATTTGATCTGGGTTTTAATTTATTTCCACAGCTTTTTATAGCAATAGAGAGGTAAGTGCCTGTTTGTCACATCCGTATAGAAGAAAAATGAAGAGGGTCCCGCCCACTGTGGTTCGCGAACCAAGACCACGAACCAAGACATTCCTTTCCGAAATGATAAATTTCTGCTGGCAGAAGTGTGATTCGTGACTTTACGGTGGATTTTTCGCTGGATTTGTTCCAACCGTTGAAAATGTACTCTTGCATCCTCGTCCTTCGTCAGAGGGCCGTTTAACCTAAAGCCCCTAAATACACAAATATCAACATTAATAGCAACATTAAAACAGGCAAATTCAATAATTACTTTCACGAAAATCAAAAGAATATCGATTAAAAAAATTGCAAGTCCTACACCGTCTTATTCTCTCAAAGCAACCCTGCACCCATAAACGAAACGTTAATGAACGAAAAAAACTCACTCCCATCAACCTAATAACGTTGCAACATACTAGCACAACACTATTCAAGTATATTATAGAAGCCAACTCACTAGACCAATAGGAAAGTTATCAAACAACTTTGACTGCCAAACCTAGGACAAAACCCAATCGCTACCCAAGACACCAAAATAGGGAGCAAATCACTGAAAAGTCTCCACCTTCTGGTCTAAACAACGTCTGTAACATACACTTAAAGCTGCTAGAAGTGACAGACACCTCTTACTCATCCGAAATATATAATAAATCCTGTGGATTTAGCTTCTTCTCCCAATCATAATGCCCTAGCTAAAACCCAGAAAAGATTCCCAACCAACCTTTCTTGTACCACCCGATATCCCTTATTTCTACAAATGGCAAACTGTTGGAAAAACTCGCCAAAATTCAAACATTCACACACTCCCCAGACTTTCATCACAGATTCAAAAAAATTTAGGCAACCGCTACTGCTCCAACCACAATCAACCAAAATATCATCAATTGTCCAACAAAATACCATCTCACAAAACAATGTTATATTTATAGCTATAGAAGCAAACAGAGCCCTTGAAACTGTCCCAAGGCATATCCCCATTCAGAAAATGTTAGGCAGGCAATAATTAGAAAAAATGTATCTCAAAAATCACCATTAAAAGTCAGCAAAACTTAGGATGGAGACCCTCAGGTAGATATTTTATTCTCTACTCCTCTACAGCATGTTGTCAGTTGACCTGCCTGGCCTTCCAAACACCAAAACAAATCTCATAACATGCACAGAAGACATAACCATATATATATATATATATATATATATATATAGTATTATATATATTATATATTATTATATATATATATATATATATATATATATATATATATATATATATATATATATATATATATATATATATGGTATATATAAGTAGTATATCAGCTAACAGAGACACCTGTGACGTCACGATTTTCGTGTATCCAGGTAGGATCGTGGGGCTATTTTTTGATGTATGTGTTTGCCGAAGGCACGTTCGTACGCATGCGGTCACATGGTCGAAGACCATGTGCGTCCATTACCCATCTCACACTCTTTCATGGCTTTTTTTGCCGACCCGTGTGCGTGTTCACACTTTTTCATGGCTGTTTTTGCCGACCTGTGTAACTGCTGCGACTGCTTCCTATAAGCTATCTACCAACCACGCTCGGAGACTGCCTTCTCTGCACCGACGCTCTCCACTCTAACGGGGGTCTTTGGGGCTGTTCTTTAACCACCCCTTCCACTAACCCTTTCGTTGGTCGGGAGATCTTTACCCCAACCCCTTTCAGGTTCGATGCTTTCTCGTTTGCTTGGGAGGTCTTTACCCCACCTTTTTTAACTTGCCTTCTTCCTGCTCGGGAGGTCTTTCACCCCAACCCCTTTCAGCTCCGAAGGTTTACTGATCAAAAGGATACCGCCAAACTCGACCATCAGCCTCCACGGGAATCAGTTACGTGTGCTTTCGGATATATTATATGCTTACGCTGAAGCGTCATCGTTATCATTAAGTAAAATTTGATTTGAGTCTATATGAGGGTCGAACAACTGGTTTATGATATATATATATAATATATTTATATATTTATATATATATATATATATATATAATATATATATATATATATTATATATAATATATATAATATACATATATATATATATATATATATAATAAGTATATATATATATATATATATATATATATATATATATAATGATAGTAGTCGATTTTGCTCAAAACCTTGCAAACACCGATTCTTACCATAATTACTTAATTTCTTATCTTTTCTCTCCTTTATTTACCAAGCATAGCTCTCAAAGGTTTCATTTTCAGTGCCTGAATTTGCCAGTCTTGACAGTATCTATGGACTACACGTATATACGATAGTGTCCGCTAGGATAATGTTGACTACTACATTATTACTCATATAGGTATACGAGATATATATATATATATATATATATATATATATATATATATTATATATATATATATATATATTATATATTATATATATA
Source organism: Trachelipus rathkii (assembly GCA_015478945.1). Classification (NCBI taxonomy): domain Eukaryota; kingdom Metazoa; phylum Arthropoda; class Malacostraca; order Isopoda; family Trachelipodidae; genus Trachelipus; species Trachelipus rathkii. The sequence goes on along the minus strand of JABUQX010124705.1, from coordinate 10,090 downwards.
TATATATATAATAGTAAAGCAGAATAATTTTAATTATTTCTTCAGAATTTATTTTTCCTAAACTCGATTTAAATAAAGCAAAATAATATATATATATATAAATTTAATATACTATATTCGACGCACTGATGAGATAGTATATGCGTAGCGTGTAGCATAATATATAGTATACGTACTAGGCATGGAGAGGTTGGACGGACTGAGCACCACGAACCGGAGTAGAAAGGTATATATAATAAGGCAGATTAATGATTACTATTTAGCGGAATTAACAGAGCTAGTCAAAATTCTAAGTAGGATTTTGAAAAATAAAAATCCGTGAGGGGTAAATAGAAGCTTAATGTCGCTGTACATTAAGTCCCACCGACCAGACGAAGAAAATAAGAGATAAAGGAGAATGTGGTTGATGCCATTTCACATTCCCCAATAAAATAATTAACTCTAAAATCATCACATTTGTCCCCAAATATCTCAAAAATACAATTCAAATTTCATATTACGCAACTTTTTCTTATCTTCGTATGTGTAAACAACTAAGACCCGAACGAATGTTACTTAAAAGGCAAAGTCTGTTCTCTTTCGCCTGGTTAACAGACAATGAAAGGGAGAACCGACAGCTTGTAATCGGTAACAGACAAGTGAAGGTCTGTTTATAAAGTCGAGGAGGGTTTTGTCTAAAGAGCATGACCAAGACTAATGCATCTTCCTTAAAGAAAGGAACTTGTGGTTGTTGTTGTGTAATATCAAAAAACTCTGTTTTTCTCGTTGTGGAGACCACAATTGCCTAACGGATTTCTCAAGAGCCCAAGACTACAACGAAATGAGGACTTACTTTCTCACGGATCGGAGGACCCTGATTGGCTCTTCGCCACCCGGAAGGGGATCCTCAGTGGGTACTTTCTGGTAGGATCCGCCTACACGGAAGAGGCAGGATCCAGTCACAGGGGGCAGAGGGATGCCCGAGGCGGGGCGTTGAACTTTGGAAAGAAAAATATTTCTTTTCATCAGGAGTCTCTAAAAATTTTGTAAGGAGGAAGATGTTACGTTTTCTTTCCACGGAATTAGGAAGTGTAACATTTTTTCGCTTAGTGATTTTTCTTACATGATAGTGTCTGAGAGATATACTCTTAAATACAAACTAAGTGACTATGAAACTCTTTGTTCACAAAAATTGTATATATTTTATTAAGCCACAGCGCAATAAGAGAATTTGCTAATATTTTCCATCTAGCATCGTGCTTAAACTTTAGTGTTAATATTTCTAGCTTGCTTTATTCGCTTCAAACTTAATGCCGTTGCAAATATAGTTATCGGTAGTTCCACATTTTAACTTTAATTTGCCACGGCGGTAACTGTTAACGCAGCGACCGTTCCTTTTTTTTTGATTCCACTACCCGAGTGATGAATTGTGTTTATACTTCTTTAACTTGTATATATTTGGTTCAAGATTAACGTAAGTTGTATTTGCTTTGGATTTTAATACGAAATGTTGATACAAATAAATGAATTTCAATCTACGGAGTTTATCTTGCGAATTTCAAACTGAACGGTAATGGGAACCTTCATGTCAACACCTTGTGATACATAGACGTTCTTACGTGTCGATGATGTCTCTACTCCTAGAGACAGGGCCCACAGGTTTGAGTTTTTCATTTTGTATCGGAAGTCATTGGTAAGTGTTAAAATTCTTTTCGTTTTACTTTTAAGATGTTACTTCTACACGAAACAATCGAATCGACAGTTGCGTTCGTCCTGAAGAAGTTTCTTATATAGACAAATTAGTTGCGACGAGGTGATAACTTTGTGAAATTGCTAATTACATCCGTTGCATCTGACGTTTTTCTTATTACATGCACATCCCTTCCAGAACGTATACTCATGTATCGTGCTCTCTCGAGCGCATAGCTTAGGTTAATTTTACTGAAGTGTGAATAGTTGTGTATGCGTGAATGGGATCCCCTCGAATCTGTGCTCACAACAAGGAATGGGATCCAACACCCCACCTTAATTTAAAAATCACACAACATTCTAATTGCTGTCCTTCAGGTAGCAATCGATCGTTGAATATACTGAACCCATCTGATATTGCAAACTGATCGAACAGAATTAACCCCTCTTTTCGCTTCCTTCCCCACTTTCTTTCCAATCTGTGCACGACCCTAAGACTTCCTTCTGTCTACAGGTACTCTGATTCACTATATCAGGTTGCCGAGATCGTTGCACGTCGAATCTCGGTGGGCGAAGGTGGACCTTCACGACCCCTTCTGGGTCATCTGTGAACTCTTTCCCTTCTAATAGAGTGTAAAGTACGCGAGTGACTGATTCCTTCCCAGTCATTCGCATCTCCCTTACATATGATACTATTGGCTAAGAAACCTCTTCAATCAACCTTCTATTCGAACTATATAAGGAGCAAATGAATGAAGGTTTTTGGGAAATTTTTGAGCAAATTGACAGGGTAACACAAACCAACATAATACATCCACCACATCTCTTTCACGTAATTTACCTAACGCAATTTGCAAGACATTTAATACTGATCCTACAAACCGTGATTCAAACTATAATTTATCTGCCTTTGCAAGAAACC
>JABUQX010124705.1:0-2500 GCA_015478945.1 Trachelipus rathkii | reverse complement strand
TTCCGAATCTAGTTCGGACCAGGTAGAAGATTCCTAGAAGTTCCGCCTTCTGAATAGGGCTAATTGCCGTGAGGTGGGAACTTTTATTAATAATATATAATATATATAATATATTATATATATATATATATATATTATATATCTATATATTATATATTAGTATATATTATATATCCAACGTCTAAATAAACACATACATCCCATATCCTTCACCTACGAATTACCCCATAATTCCACAATACCCTTTTTAGACCACTTTACTTTCCAATGGACAGAGATTCCCACACTTAACATGCTGAGCAAAGCAGAATAGCTTCCTTCCCCTCACGCCCATACACTGGTAATACAGCCCGATATACAAAAAACACAAAAATACCACTTTTAACTCTAACCTAAGAGCCCCCGCATGATGCACCCCCTACTCATCCAATCTGAACCGCATATCTCACTCAACCTTTAAAAATGAAATACCCACCTCCATATATAAATTCTGCTACCAAAAAGCAAAACAAAAATACTACCAAGCCCAACATGAAAACGCCAATACACCTAAAACATTCCTTCCTCTGCCTTATGAACTTAACCACACTATCAAACAACATCTTCCAAAATCCATATCCACTCAAAACAATACTTTTTCCCTCAAACACACCCTTCAGCCCCCTAAATACAAAATTCCCCCAAAACAATGCATTTACCAAATCCCATGCCACGACTGCCCTTCCATATACATAGGAGAAACAAATGATCTGGCCCGACGTTTAAATCAGCACAGAACCGACCTTACCAAAGATGAAATTAATTCATCTCTTACCCAACATCGTACTCTCACCCAACACAAAATAAATATAAACAACACATCCATCCTAAAAAAAATATAAGCCATACCCAAAAAAGAAAAATAGCCGAATCTCTATATATTCACAATACCACAAACTTTAATAAAATACCTGGTCATACATTCGACTACATCCAAAACTCGATACTGTTATCATCAAAATATTTCACAGATTAAAAAAAAAAAAAAACCCAACCAACAAACAACCCACAAACCCTTCATTTTGATCTGTAAGTTGAAGTCCTTCCCTTTACTTGAAAAAGGTCTAATGAACAACTTAGACGAAAGCTTGTCCCGTGATAAACCATAAATATGTTTTTCATCGATAGTGCCGCCAGTTTAGCTTTAACTTTGAGCAATTCCACGTTTTATTCCTTTAAGTTGCTATAATCGGATTCTCCCGTTAATTTGAACATTCTCCGTCGTTTTTAATTCTTCTGAGTGCTTTTAATAAATAAATCTTACTCGTTTTCCTTGACCCATGTGGTCTGTTGTTTATATAGTTAAAAAAAAAAAATAAAAAAATGGAAAGAAAAAAAAAAAAAAAAAAAAAAAAAAAAACTACCACATATAACTTAAATAATGCTTTTCAATCGATTGTTTTTATACAACTAATCATTTTTAATGAAACCATCTCGCGTTTTAAAATCCTAATTTTTTAATAAAGCAATCTCTCCGCGATACACTAATTAATTCAAAAGGATAATAAGAAACACATCTAATCTTTTAATGAACTAAAATACTCCATACGCCAAGGTTTTACATATTATTATTTAAAAAAAAATTACACGTTCAAGTGGTTAATAACTATTTATATATATATATATATATATATATATATATTTATATAATTAATATAGTATATATATATATATAAATTATATATATCATATATTATATATAAATATATATAATATATATATATATATATATATATATATATGATAAGTATTAATATATATTAATATTTATATATTAGGCGTTATAACGAGGTATCAAAATAGATCCTAAAATCTATGCTTCGAGACATTCTCCGTCAGCTAAACAACATACGAGGAGGAGTACGTTCAACATTGGATTGGGTCCAAGCGAACTCCTCTACCCTACTTAAAAATCACCACCATATCATACAACAAATCACTAGCCCAAGCTCTGGTTACCCCCTTATTATCCAACTTTGTGGCTTTTTTTTTGGATTGAACTGTTTTTGTCGATATGTGGGCTTTGGTTGGTATTTTTTGTTCTCAACTGCTGGTATTCTTTGTATTTTTTTTTTTTTTTTTTTTTTTTGCAGTGTTCTCTACAGATTGAAATCATACTTGGGAATCTTTTAAAATCGATCATTTTCGGGTGGTCTTTGCTTTTTCAAGACATTATCATTGATAATGCAAGCGAAGTTTTATTTCGAAAACCTATCCCTTACTCATTGTTTGTACAGACCGGAAAATACCTGGAGGAATTGTTCAAAAAAAAAAAAAAAAAAAAAAAAAAAAAACAAAAAACAAAAACTTAATGATTTTGGTTTCAACATACCCGACGAAGATTAAGAATCCCTACTTACGCTTTCATTGTCAATCTGATGCGTCAATCCTTGCCATTCTTTTGGTCACAGCAATCAGGCCTCGTCTGTTGTGATGTATTCCAATGGGTCATCAATGCAAT
>JABUQX010124704.1:15000-28084 GCA_015478945.1 Trachelipus rathkii | reverse complement strand
ATATCAGTGAGGAACACCAGTTTATTACAAATGAACCATAGTACCATCAGCGTTGAATATAGAGATGGTGATTTGGCGTCACTGTATGCACTACATGAAGACACCAAGGGGATACGTCCCTTGGTGGGTGTGAATCCACAGAAGGGGATCACCCCTAAGGGGGCATTACCCCTCCGAAGGAGGGTAAGGCCTCAGCCCTTCGGGCTGAGGCTTGAAACCCACAGAAGGGGGGTCACCCCTAAGGGGTGTAAGCGGGCATTACCCCTCCGAAATCCACAGAAGGGGGGTCACACCTAAGGGGTGTAAGCGGGCATTACTCCCTCCGAAGGAGGTAAGGCCCTCCTCGGGCTGAGGCAGGAAACCTGCTACTTTAGGGGTGACCCTCCCCATGCATTTCATACCCTTTCAAGAGACGTATCCCCTTGGTGATCCTTATGTAGGGGATAGAGTAAGGCGCTCAGCCCGATTCGGGCTGATGCGGTGTTGCTAAACCTATCAGATTGTTTGTAGTAAAGCTTGAGATTGTTATACTTTGTTAATGTCTGCAGTTTATTCGCACTTAATGTATTCTCGGTATGCTACGGTACTATATGTTTTTAGTTCAGGAAATATTATGTTAGCGTTTATTCGTTGATCTGTATGATCGTAATGTTATTTTATGATGTTTGACAGTGAATTTTGCTGCTAAAACTTTGTTGCGTATGCATATATTCGTAGATCAGCATATAAAGAACTTATTTTTATGTTATGTTTAACCAGAATGATACTCGAAATATGACTTGAATCAATAGTTCAATAGATCATAGGTGGGTGGGTGGGTGGGTAGGGGAACTGCTTGGATGGGTGGTTTGATTTACAGATTTACTGATTTACTGTTTTAAAATCAGTAAACTATTATGCATTACTGTGATATTTTATTCAAAGAACTTATTTTTATGTTATGTTAGGATAAAATTTTGTTATTTTTATGTTATGTTTGGTTAAAACTTTGTTATGTTTGCAATTATTCATTGGAGATTATGATATTTAGACGAGGTTATGATGAATTTTTGTTAAATATTACGAAGTTGATGCAAAAAATTTGTTACGTTAGCATTATATTCGTTATCAGTATGATGATTAGACAGGGTTATGCTAAATTTTTGTTAAAAATTACGATGTTAATGTAAAATTAACATTGATATGTTAGAGATATGCTTGAAAAAGTGTGAATAGGTTACGTTTTGTACGAAGTGTTAGGTACTTTACTGTTGTTAAGTGCAGAAGTTTGTTAATGTTAGTAGTTTATTCGTACGTATGGCTTGTTAGGTTTGTCGTTGTACATTATATTCTTAGTTCAGGGTTGGTATATTTGATAGACTGGTCACTTTGTTAAGGAAATTTGCTGGATAATACTGTATTAGCTGTTGCTGATATGTTGGAAAAGTGGGGATACATTGAGTTTTGTATATCCTGTTAGCAGCTTTACCTTTGATAAGTGGGGAATTTTGTGAATGTTAGCAGATTATTCATACGGGCGGTATGTTAGTTTTGTTGCTATGCATTATATTCTTAGTTCAGGTTATGATATGTTAGCTTTATTGATGATAAATGTTTGTTAAATATTACCATGTTAAGGTAAAAATACCTATGATATGTTACAGATAAGTTTGAAAAATCGTGAATATGTTACGTTCTGCGCTAAATGTTAGTTACTTTACTGTTGTTAACAGCTTTAAGTCTGTAAACTATTACACTTTAATATATTTTATTCAAAGAACTTGTTTTATGTTATGTTTATAAAACTTCTTGTTATGTTTTTATGTTATGTTTGGAAAAACCTTTGTTATGTTTGTTATTATTCGTGGGGATTAAGTGATATTTAAAGGAGTATGACATTTTGTTAACGCAAGTTCCGTTAGCGTATATTCGTTGATCTGTATGATTAGGTAAGGAGGGGATAAATTTTTGTTAAATATTAGTGTCAATGTAGAATTAACGTTAAAATGTTGGAAATATGTTTGTGCATAGTTACGTTTTGAGTGCCATGTTAGTTACTTCAATTACGTTAAGTGCGGGACTTTTGTTAATGTTAACAGTTTATTCATGCGTGTTGTGTTAGGGTTTTGTCGTTACACTATTTTCTTACCGGGTTATGCTATGTTGGGCTTTATTGATAAGGAAAACTTTATTACGTTAGCGTATATTCGTTGATTAGTATGATAATTAGCAAATGTTATGATAACATTTTGTAAATTTAACATTGCTATGTTAGAGGTATGCTTGAGAAAGTATGAGTAGGTTACGATTTTGTATGTTATGTTAGTTACTTTACTGTTGTTAAGTGTGAAACGTTGTTAACAAAACAAGAATCAATGGTATTGCGTAATGTTTCGAAAACGAACCATACAAGAATCATAGGTATTGCGCAATGTTTCGAAAAGTGGGAGGAGTTTGAGCAAATTGTATCTGATAACTCTAGTGAAACAGGAAATACAAATATATATGTGAAACGAATTGCTCGTAAGTCATAGATATGAAAATACAAATATATGATCCGATTTCCTGTTTAAACAAAGTTGTACATGGCATGTTGTATAGACTTTTGAACCGTTATGGTTCGTTCGTGTGTTATATCCTTGTTTACGCTCTTATGATTGGTTGAAAGAAAGAATCGCATTACCTTTAAGGATTGTTTAAACACTTATTTTTTCTGGTAAGAGACTGCTGTGCTGGGTACGATGACATCTCTCGCATCTCTACGCTTTGTTGTTGATATCTTCACGAGGCTGGTGTTAAGTGTGAACTTTTGTTAATGTTGACAGTTTATTCATAGGTGTTGTGTTAGTTTGTCGTTGTACATTATTTTATTAGTTCATGTTATGCTATGTATTTTTTGTATTGATGAAAATATTATGTTAGCATATATTCATTGATCAGTATGATAATTAGTCAATGTTATGATAATTTGTTAAACACTGCTGTTAATGTAAAATTAACATTGTTATGTTAGGGATATGTTGAGAGAGTGTGAATAGGTTACGTTTTGTATGTTATGTTAGTTACTTTACTGTTGTTAAGTGTGAAACTTGTTAACGTTAACAGTTTAAGTCTAAGGTGTTTAAGGTGTGTTAGATTTGTCGGTGTGGATTATATTCTTAGTTCATGATATCTATTTAAGCTTTATTAATGTGAAACTATGTTACGTTAGCCTATATTCTGTTTATCGGTATGACAATTAGACAAGGTTATGATATATTTTTTGTTAAATATTACTACCATGTTAATCTAAATTAACATTGCTATGTTAGAGATATGCTTGACAAAAGTGTGAATAGGTTACGTTTTTGAGCGCTATGTTAGTTACTTACTGTTGTTAAGTGTGGAACTTTATTAATGAACCGTTTATTGAGGTTTGAGATGTTAGGTTTGTTGTTGTACATTGCAGCTCTTAGACCGATGATGCAGCAAAGAATATTATTAAAGTAAAAATTATTATGTTAGCATATATCTGATCAGCGTGTATAAAGAACTTGTTTTATGTTATGTTTATTCAAAATGATTCACGAAATGTGACTTAATTGAATCAATAGATCGATAGATCATGGGAGAGTAGGAGACGATGAGGAGAGTACAGGATGGGTTGATTACTACCATTCGTTTTAGTTTATGTAAACACAAATTTTACGTTATAAACATAAAAGGAGTTAAACTGAAACGAGAAGTTTTAACGAAATAAAGTTAAAAATTAAGTTTTTTTTTATAAAAAAAAAAACAAAAAGGTTTAAAGAAATAAAATAAAATAAAGTTTTTTAGAGTTGTTATAAAACATAAAGACATTAGCAAAAACATAAAATGTTTTTAATAAATTTGTTATGTTGACCCTGTGTCAAACAAGAATCAGATGTATAGCTTAATGTTTCGAAAACGAACCAAACAAGAATCAATAAGGTATTGCAAAATGTTTCGAAAACGAACCAAACAAGAATCATAGGTATTGCGTAATGTTTCGAAAAGTGGGCGGAGTTTGAACAATTTCTCGAATTGTATTTGATAACTCTAGTGAAACAGAAAACCACAGCAGCTTCGTACATGTTCGTTCTGTATGCATTGTTAGTTACTTTAGTGTTGTTAAGTATGGAACTTTGTTAATGTTAGCCAATTATTTGATCATAAGGTATGTTAGGTTTTGTCATTGTGTATTATATTCCTAGTTCAGGATATGATATGTTAACTTTATTGATGTGAAAAACTTTGTTACGTCAGCATATATTTGTTGGCGAGTATGTTGTGATAAATTTTTGTTAAATGTTACTATGTTAATGTAAAATAATAGTGATATGTTAGAGATCTGTTTGAAAAAAAGTGTGAATATGGTACGGGCTGTAAGCAACGTCAGTTACTTTCCTGTTGCCAAGTATGGTATTTTGTTAGGTTTGATGTTATACATTATATTCTTGTATCAGGTTATGTTATTGTTAGCTTTATTGATGGAAAAACTTTGTTATTTACTGTTTTACTGTTTTTTAGTTTATGTAAAATGTAAATTTTTACGTTATAAACATAAAAAGAATAAATTTTTTAGTAAAAACAAAACGTTTTAAAGAAATAAAGTTAAAATTAAAAGTTTTTTTAAAAATAAAATTAAAAATAGCTAAAAGTTTTTTAAAACAAAAAGTTTTAAAGAAATAAAGTTAAAAATAAATAAAAGTTTTTAAAACAAAAAGAAAAAAAGATGTGAAAGGCAACGTTCTATATGTTTTGCTAGTTACTTTACTGTTGTTAAGTATTGAACTTTGTTAATGTTAGCTGTTTATTCGTGTTTAAGGTATGTTGGGTTTGATGTTATACATTATATTCTTACCATCAGGTTATGTTAGCTTTATTGATGAAAACTTGTTATGTCAGCATATATTCGAGGTTAGTATAAAAAGAACATATTTTTATGCTATGTTTGCATCCAAATGATTCTAAATATGACTGAGTCAACGATCAATAGATCAATACTAAAATAGAGCAGGGTTGGGACGGGTAGGGGGGAGGTAGGGGGGGGTTTGATTTACTGATTCAGTGATTTACCGTTTTAGGGTATGTAAAAACACAAATTTTTTACGTTATAAACTTGAAAAGTGTAAAATTTTAAGTAAAAACAAAAAAGTTTTAAAGAAATAAAAATAAAAATTAAAAGTTTTTTAAAAAACAAAAAGTTTTAAAGAAATAAAATTAAGATGGATCGACTATGGCGTAAACCTTGACCTATCCTAGATCCATCCATTACCATAAAACAAAATTGCAATTTACATTTTGAATAACAACTAAATGTTAGATGGCAGACACCAACTACATAAATACCCATGTGAATAAGTTCATGTAATAGGATAAATAAATCACACTTTTAAAAAAATTAAGTGCTGGAAGTTATAGATTCTATTTAACCTTAATTAAATTGCATGTTCAGAGAGAAGGAATAGACCTATATGTAGGCCTTTAACATAACAAAGTATAGACAGTAAGAAGCCATGGGCCTATCAAGACTGTTCCAGCCCACTAGAATAAAGAACCAATCACACAACATGCTCATGCAAAACCAACACAGCATCCTAGGGCCTGTCAATAATTTGCATAACTTTGATAGGCATGTGTTCATACTAATTTTTTTTCTTCTAATTATGGAAATCCTATTATAATAATGTTTACAATTATGTAAAAACTTGAATTAACACTTTAAACGTAGCATAAGCAGAGCTTACCCTAGAGTAAACGTCGATACACGGGCCTAGAATATGCTTGCAGTATATACCATAGATTTCCCCCCAGCACATTCCACACCAACTGAGATAAATATGTTTATTTTTTTAAAGGCATTCTTATGAACAAAGCCTATATTTTAAAATTAAAACTATAAAATTTTTACATCATTTAAATCATTTCCAATTATATTCACTACTGTAAGCATTCTTGTATTGCACTGGTCACCCCCATCGTTTACACACTAATTTCTCAATATAAGAGCAATATTTTGCGAATATATGAATACTTAATCTATTCTAAATAAATAATTGTATAAAATATATTAAAATTTGTAAATATTAATGTAAAATATTATAAAAAATTAAACAAAACTTTATAGTTAGGAATTTTTGTTACATAAAAAAAATCTCGTCAGAGTCTCAAATAGCCGAAAAATCGCGCGCGCGAGTGGCATAAACAAGGAAAAATTTTTATCAATGGGATAGCTAATTTTGCGGTAACTTAATATATGGTAAACTTTGAATTTACTATGCAGGTATCTAGCAACATGGTCAATATTTATAACTTTTTGCCTTTGCTCTTATAGAAGTCTATGCTTTTCTCCTAAAGAGTTTTTCCCGATCTTTTCGTATAATAGTGTATTAGGTATGTGCGTGTCACTTGAAATGCAAAGAATTTAACATTACCGAGTGGGTAGGATGCGATGTGTGCAGTGAGTGGTTTCATATTAGGTGTGCTTAAGTAACAATGCCCCTATTTAAATTTCTACAGGAATATGAAAACCTAACTTAGAAATGTCATAGTTGCTTGCAAAAGCCGAAAGAGAACACAGTCTCTCAGACGGACTTCACATAGATGAAAATTATTCTAGCCTCATGCGCTGAAAGTATGGAAAAAATGCAGAAAACCATGCAGCAACAATCCCAAATAAAAGAACGGATAAAAGTTATGGGAAGAAGGGAAAAATTCCCAGAAGACAGGAAACATCTTGGGGGAACTCATAAATTAAGAGTTATTGGAAATCAAAGATAAACGGAGAAGGAAAAATAATCTGGTAATTTATAATCTAGAAGGATTAAATATTGAGCAGATGAACTCAGAGGATTCTGAACAAAAGAATAAAATCTGTAGGTAATTGTGGTGCAGTTCACACTTGACTTCAAGTAAATAGTGTATTAAAACTATAAACATTTAATTTACACAAATGGCATTAAAAAATTCTTTGAAGTTTTTTTTTTTTACAAATTGAAGTTCATTTTAAGTTTTTATTTTCAATAAAAATATATCAAATAACACTACGAAAATCATAACAATTTGGCTTCTCATTTGTGTAGGTGTGAAGAAACACTGTCAAAATGTTTCAGATTATTGATACATCAACATTTTTTTCTCTCAATTTTTTTTGCTACTTTCTACGTACATTTGTTAAAAAAAATAAAAAAATTGCAAGATGATATTTGTATTTAAACAAACAAAAAAAATAAATTAATATAATAATTATATATATATATATATATATATATACCTATTATATATATAGTATAATATATATATAGTTATATATGTATATATATATATATATATATATATATATATATATATATATATATAAAATATATATATATATATATATATATATATATATATATATATATATATATATATATATATATATATATATATATATATATATATATATATATATATATATATATATATATATATATATATATAGCATTCTATATTTGAATCAGTGCATATTTTCTGAAAAATTTTTCTAAGTTTAGAAAAGTTAAGAAGTTTTTAAGAAAATTGTTTAGTGGCAAGCTTCTGGCATAATTCCAGAAGCTTGCCACTAAAGAATTTTCTTAAAAAACTTAACTTAACTTAACTTTTCTGAACTTAGAAATTTTTTTGAACTTAGAAATTTTTTTCAGAAAATATAAACTAAAAAAAATATATAAAAAAATTATATATATATATATATATATATATATATATATATATATATATATATATATATATATATATATATATATATATATATATATATATATATAGTATATATATATATATACCATATATATATAATAAATAATCAGACCAACTAGCAAAACATTATACTAACATTTCTCGCAAACCATCCCACCCCAATAATAGAAAATAAAAAACTCAGAAAACTCCCCCCAGACCACAACCTCCCACCCCTTCACAACTAAAATGATACCATATATCATTAAAACCCTCAAAAATTCTCCAGCCACAGGACCAGACTCAATCTCTAACCTACATCTAAAACACCTCAGTGAAAAAGCACTTCTCCTTATCACTGAAATTTTCAACAAATCCTTGGCAACTTATCCATATATCCTCAATCTGGAAAAAGCATTCATACTAACAAAACTCAACAAAAGAGACCCTAACTCCCCTCCTCTTACCGCCCAATCTCTCTCCTCTCCTCCATCAGTAAACTACTGGAAAAACCTAATATTAAACAAAATCTCCCCTCTCATCACCCTCCCAGATTTCTATAAAACTTAAGTTTCTGTCTGACCTTCGATTTCGATATATCTATATATATATATACGTGTATATATATATATATATATATATATATATATATATATATATATATATATATATATATATATATATATATATATAGAGTATATATATATATATATATATATATATATATATATATATATATATATATATACGATACTCTATTTTTTTAGGTGCCGATACCGATACCGATACCGATACCGATACTTTAGTTAATATAATAAATACACAGTAATAAGATGGAACATTTGTGTACTGGCAACTCAAGATTGCATTTCCTGTACAAACAATACTTAGTCATTTATATCATATTTGGTTGTGCCCAAGTATATTTATTTTATAAATTAAAAATAGTATCTTTAAGAAATAATAATTGCAAATATAATATTAATAACTTATGTTTGTGTTTATTCAAAAATATTCCATTTCCATTTTCAAGGAAGGTAATAACAAAGTTTAGCTACTAGCTTCTATGTTTTAACCTGATTACAATTTACAAGAAGATTTTTAACTAAGCTAGAATATAAAGAATAAAAATAATGAAAGAAGAGAAATCAATTAATCAGCTGAAAAGACAAAATAAAAACGCTATTACTCAAACATGACAAAGATAAAGACAGATATCATTCAATACTCAAATTCAAAATTTACAAATTGTGATGCAAAAACATTAAGCTTTCACTGGTATCTGGCTGGGGTGTTTACATTTCTACCTACACTATAAATACGCTCTCTCTCGACTGATGATGGAGGTGCTGATAATTATTTGCTTGAAAGCACTGATAATAATGAAAACCTGGCTCCATTTCTCATGCCACTGCAGATGAAAGATCTCTTCTGTAGGCAGCATCTCCATGTTTTCCTAGAGCCTCATCTCCTCTTTCACAGACTGCAAATTTGAATTATCTTTACTCCTTTGATGACTGTCTCTTCAGTTTTTACGGTGATGAAGTTCCCTGTGTGATTTCTTTGAAGGTGAATGAGATGTCAATGTAATTTCGCCATGAACTTTATCAAAGTCTAAATGACATCGAAACCCTTCATGTTCAGTAGGTTTGTTTGTTGAAAGTTTCACCATCGTCACTTCATCAGTGCTGCTGCCAGGGGTTGCTGATAAGGCGTCTTCCACCTCTGTCACTTTCTTTTTTTTTTTTTTGTCAAGCGAGCAAGCTCCTCGGTTATGCTATTTTAATGCATTCTAGAAGTGTTTGACCATCGGAGGGGCGATTATTGTGGGGGAACAGCAATCTTACGGGTTTTTAATTAGTTGCTTTGATTTTTTTTTTTTTTCACAATTATTATGTATTGTTAATCTTTCTTCACGCAGTATTCTTAATACTCCCTAAAAATCATCTAACTAAATTACGTAGATATATAGACGCAGAGGCTTTAAAGTGAGGGAAATTAAATTGAGAAGGAAACACAGAATGGAAGAGAATTCACAGAACAGAGGTGGCAGGAATGAAAGAAGCACCGCAGCGAACCTAGTCTGGAGTTACTAACATCAACACAAAATGTCCATGCACCGACACAGCACCCTTTGAAGCTCGAAAACGCAAAGTTGCAAAGAGCAGAGGTCCCCGAGCACTTGCCCTACAGTACCTATAGAAAAGGCATAAAGCACCAACATCGCGCTGCAAACATAAAGGTCAAGTGGAACTAGAAAGTACAGGACAGTTTATAAGTCTTTTGGCCTTGACTCGACCTCAAAAGCCGGATGAAACCAGAGCCCCGCCCCACAGATATGAGAGAGCAGTAATTCATACAAGGCTGATGAGACCCCTTGTGGATAGGTGTGGAGTAATGGGAGTAACTGAGAAGAGAAGAAAAAGTCTCAGACTCTAAACAGAACTCCCAGTTTCTTTGAGGTCGCCCCAGCAACCGTTGTTGTGAGGTTTCAAAAACATTTTTTTGTTTGTGTTAAGACCAAGGATGTTATGGTTTGAGTTTACAGGGGAGAGACGAGAGAACCACTGAAAGAGATAGAAAAGTTAAGTGTCTTAGAGAGAGAGATTTGAGTTGAGTTTTTAAAGAATTAAATTTACAAGCTTGAGACGTACTCCAACCCTGAAATTTATCTAGATCATGTAGAATAGAATCGAAAGATTAAGACGAGAGTAATTCTAGAAGTAAAAGAGGGAGCAGAATTGTTACGAGTTGAAGAATAAAGGGTCAAGTCATCGATATATGAGTGGATAGAGTTAGATGTGCAAGAGAAGATCATTGATGAAAAGCAGGAATAAAGTAGGAGATAAAACAGAACCCTGAGGAACACCACTATTGACAGAAAAAGAAGAAGTCGCCCCATCAACAACAGCCAACCGATATTGAACGATTTGAAAGAAGCTGAGAGATAAGTGGCAAAGAGAAGAAGGGAAACCCAGAGTTTGAGAGCAGTGACAGCGCTATACCCCGGTCAAATGCTTTCAAATATGTCAGCGCCACTACACATGTCTTTCCTCAGAAGTTCCTAAGGGCGGAAAACCATAACTCAGTAAGATAGGTATATCGCCAGTAAATCTTGAGTGCCGAAAGCCTTACAGAGTGATCGAAAAGAAAGGAAAGAGATTCCAGGTGATCCAAGCATTGAGAGTTGAGAAGGGTTTTAAGATCCTAGATAGAATACAAGTGAGAGCTATAGGGCGATAGTTAGAAGGATCAGAGCAGCATCATTTTTTCGGAATAGGTTGGACATATGCTCGCTTCCAACACTGAGGGAAAGTGCTAGTATTGAGGCATAGAGAATATAGTTGAACGAGGGGTAGTGCCAGCTCAGAAGCACACTTCCTCTCAAAAACTCGAGAGAATGCCATCCGGCCACCCTTCCTTAATTCATATAGATAGGAGCTCATGCACCCATCAAATGAATGTGACAGGTAAAGTATAGGACAAATTCAACTACAGATAGAGCAAGAGGAATACCAGGAATCGTCCAAAGTTGAATTAGAGGAGTAAATAGGAGGCCAAAGAGATGATTGGCCTTTTCAGTTGAGTAATAACAGAATCATCAATGTTAATAAGAGGAGGAAAGGATGATTTACAGAAGTTGTTAGAGATGTTTTTGGCAAGAGGCCAGAAAGATTTGTCAGTAGGAGAACCAAGGAGGTCAGCGCACTTTCGTTTAATGAAAGTCCGCTTTGCTCGTCGAAGAGTATCCCTGCAACGATTTCTAGCAGAATGAAATTTAGCAAGAGTGAAGAGAGAACGATAAATTTTCCACTCTCGATACGCACTGTCTCTAGTCTGAATGGCTCGAGAACAAGCACGAGAGAACCATGTATTTTGAGGAGAAAAGATTTAGTACAAGAAGGAATGAACCTGCTATCCCATTAACAATTACAGTTCCCACTTTATCGGCAGAAGCTGAAGCTTCTTAAGAGTCAAAGCAGTCACTTCAATTATAGTTAGCGAAGAAAATGCTAATGCCCTAATCGCCCGATCAAAGTGCCAGAAAAACTGCATAGGGCAGGATGGAGATGTTGAGAAAGTATTAAAATTAAGAGATATAAGGTTGTGGTCAGATTTACCGATAGAGAGCGAAGGTGGTATATTTATAGAGAGAAGGACTAGTGGTGAAACATGGGTCAAGTGTGTTCAAGAATCGGTTAATTGGGACGATCCAGAATGTGTAGGTTATTTAATCAGTTGTTCCAGATCGTTGAGAATACTAAATGATTTGGCTTCCTCCCAACTAAATTAGTACGAGAGGAACCCAACAATTCAGTTTTGTGTACATTGAAATCCCCTAAATAGAGGACCTCAGTATTTGGATGAGAAGATATAACAGTCTCGTGAGAAGTAGTAAGATATTCAAAAAAGGCATGAAAATCTGTTCTGTTAGGAGAACAGTAGCAGAAGCATAAGAATATTGTAGTAGAAAAAAGAAAGATTTTAAGCCACAGAATCGAAGTTAGGAGATTCGAGATTCTCGAGACGTGTTATAGGAATGTTTATATTTACATAGGGACATACTCCACCCTTCAAACGGAAATTATAAAATAAGTTATAGTTGGATATATTAAACGAGTTGAAGGATGAATTCTTAGCCATCTGGGTCTCAGACAAGAGCATAAAATTAGGTTTAGAGTTAGAGAGGTAGTATTCCATGGATGCAGAGTTAGAGTGCAAGCCATTGATGTTGGTAAAGTCAAAAGAAAGCCACGCCTGTGCAAATCTGCTATCATACCCGCACACGCACACGCAAACAAAAAAAAAAAAAAAAAAGACAGAAACAAATAGACAAAACCAAAGGAGAAATGAGTAAAATTTATTCGCGCTAAAACCTAAATTTTAAAACGATAAACCCTATTTACAGCAGCAAATATCTAAATATGAATAATCCAGAGTTTAAAAACACTCACACGCACTCACGAAATTGCGTAAAAAAGAAAAATACTATTGATCAATTAAAAAGTAGATAAATCTGTATAAATTATAATAATGCTGTCTAAATAGGTAAATTTTAAGCTAAAGACCAAGTTGGAGAAACGCTAAAAACCTAAGTTAAAAGGAAATCGAGGAAAAAAAAACATAACTTGGTACTAGCTATCTATATCGAACTAAGTTTCTAGCAATTTTTCATCTAAAAAGTAAGAAGTATCGGCTAAGTATCGGCCATTTTAACCGATACCGATACCGATACCGATACTATCAAAAATGGCCGATACTACCGATACCGATACCGATACCGATACTATCGGTACATCCCTAATATATATATATATATATATATATATATATATATATATATATATATATGTATATATATATATTTGTATATATTTATTTA
>JABUQX010124704.1:2500-12500 GCA_015478945.1 Trachelipus rathkii | reverse complement strand
AACTATGCTTCCCCCGCATGGTTCCCAGCACTAACTCAAAAAAAATACAAATCACACAAAACACTGCCCTCAGAATCAAACTTGCACTAACCCCCCCCCCATCCAACATCTACATGACGAGACTTACATCCTTCCTATCTCCACCCACCTGGAGATGGTGGGGACTCAATTCTACCAGAAAACCCTAAATCCAACCTACCTACCCATGCCACCAAATATTCTTCAACCACTCCTGACACAGACTAAAATCCCCACCCTCCTCACCAGCTAAATTCTATAATAACATCTACAACATTATTCCCCCTCCCCCTCCCAATAGGTCATGGCTTACACATATCCATACACAACTAACTAACACGTACCTACAAAACCGCCCCAATAACAATTTACTAAACTCCCCCTCCCCAAAAATTACCCTATAGAAGAAACTGTCTAGAAGAGGCCAAATTGACCTCGCCTGGAGCAGATCAGGTCACCACCCAAAACTCTTACAATATAAATATAGATTCAAACTAGACAATGTTACCTCCCCCACCTGCACCAGATGTCACATTTCCCAGGACACGGTGGAGCACGAGAGAGAGAGAGAGAGAGAGAGAGAGAGAGAGAGAGGAGTTAGTTATATATGCATGCAACCTCGGAGTTATACTGCGACGTCAGCAGCTTGGGAATCTTAGATAGATAGATATATATATATATATATATATATATATATATATATATATATATATATATATATATATATATATATATATATATATATATATATATATATATATATATATATATATATATGTATTGTATATTTATATAGTTATATATATATATATATATATATATATATATATATATATATATATATATATATATATATATATATATATATATATATATATATATATATATATATATATATATATATTGATAAAAATAATATACATAATATATATATATATATATATATGATTAATCGGTTGTAACTTACATCAAGGTGATCTGAGGTGGTATATCCTCTCTTTATTAGTTGTATGATCTTACTTATATGAAGATGAAGAGATGAAGATGAAGATGAATGATTTCCTAATTATCCAGATGGATGATATAAATTTTTATATTTCATATATTCTTTCTTTTAGACTGATATTTCCATAAATCTTCTGGTGGGTATTTCTTCTGATTATTTCCTCTTATTTCTTCTGATTATTTCTTTTGGTTGTTTCTTCTGGTTGCGCAACCTATGTTCTTGGTTCTATCTATTATTTGATTATTATGTATTGTATTTCTTGTAGTATCTCTCTATTAATTTAAATCAATTATAAAAGAAAATGATACTACAGGCGTTATAATGAAAGCCTGCGACACTTAAATTACTTTACATAAATTACATAAATATAACTATTACTTTTCTTCTGAAAACAGTAATAATATATCAATTAGTAACATTATCAGAATTTAAAGAATCTACTACCCGCTACGGCGGTACATATACTTTCTTTTTTCTATCTACATACATAAAATATAAAATAGTTATCAAACTCATACTATTTTTTCTTGTTTTTTTTTTTCTTCTATTTTCTATTTTTCTTTTTTCTTCTTTTTCTTTGTATTCTTGTTTCTTCTGTTACCATAGGTGTAATATGTCTTTATATTTTTATTACGTTGTTAACATATTTCTGTATATTTTCTTTTTTTACACCCTCTTTTGTCAAAATGTCTGCGATCTGTTCTTGTGATTTTATCCATTTGATTTCTTCTATTTCTTTTTCCTCGAGTATTTCTTTTAGATATGCCATATCTATTCTTAGTCTTTTATTTAATACTGCCGAAGTTGAATGTAGTGCTCTTTCAAGGCTTTGACAATCTGTTTTCATCAATATTGGTAGTTTTTCTTCATTTAATTCTTCCCATAAAGCTTTCAGATATATTCCAGCATCTGCAGCCTCACCTAAACCTAATGCTTCCGCTTCTAGAGTGGATCTCGCCACTCTCTTCGCCACCTTTGATTTCCAATATAAAGGACTCCTGTTGTCTAATTCATCTACTATACTTATTATGTACCCAATTTGAGATTGTCCATTCCCTAAGATTTCCATTTTTGTTCTTCCCTTAAGGGTAGGAATGATTATCTGGTTTTCCTTTTCTTTTACTTGTTCTATAATTTTTATTACTTTTTTCATATCTCTTGTTGTTGCCGTTTTACAAAATTTACTTCTTTCACTTACATTGTAAGATATTTCTGGTCTGGTTTGTTGAGCTATCCAGTTTAATTGTCCAACCATTGATCTGTATTCTGTTTGTTCTTCTTTATTTAATATCCTCTCTTCCTTAAATCTTTTTTTATCTGGTACTTTCATATTTCTTACATAGGAATTCTGCTCCAGGATAATTTCCTCATTTCGTTGATCCACGTTCAAACCAATGTAACAAAATTTCCTTTCACTCTCTTTTCCTATTTCCAATTTCCTTTTTAGTTCTCGAATTATCTTTTCTTCAAACTCAGTATTCCCTCCATAGCAAATATCGTCCACATGTATGCACATGAGGCCGATGATTCTGCTGTTTTTTCTCCAATACACTATAGTTGGTTCCAACTTGCTCTTTGTTCCTCCAAGTGATTTTATTATGTCCATGATGCTTTCGTACCATATTCTCGCTGCGTCCTTTAAGCCATATTTCTTCAACTTCCATAGGTAGTTTGTTTTTGCTTCTCTTGGAGGTTTTAAATACACATTTCTCTCTATTGGTTTACCTTGTAGATAAGCTGTTTTAATATCTAATGTTTTGCATTTCCATCCATTTTTCTGAATTACAGCAAGACACATTTTTAATGATTCGTTGGCACATGTCGGTGAATCAGTTGTTAAATCTCCTTGTTCCTCAAAACCTCGAGCAACAAGTCGGGCTTTGCATTTTCTTCTTCCGTTTTCCGATTTTTCTGTAATGATCCATCTAGTCGTAATTGCTTTTTGATTCCTTTCTTTTACAGCCTCGTACACTCCTTTCTTTTTCCAGCTGCTAAGTTCATCCATTTTTGCTCTATGTATCTCTTCATTTTCGAAATCTCCCAACCATATTTCATCATCACCTATATGTTTTATATCTTGGAAATTTCTCAAATCTATCCATTTCTCATTTCCATGATCTAAATCTATTATGTTGTAGCTATCTGACCATTTTTGGCTAGTTGCTTTTCCGGCTCTACTAGTTATTCTTATTCTTGATTTTTCCTTTGTTTCTTTGTCCACTATCTCATAAGACTCCCCCAATCTCACCTTCGGTGTTTCTTGTTCTTCCTCTCCTTGACTCTCTTCTTCTTCTTCTGATTCAGGTTCTGTTTCTGTTTCGCTTGGGTCTTCTTGCTCTTCTTGTATAACCACCCTTACTTCATCGTCCTCCTTCTTACTTTCTTCCGTCTCTGAACCATAAGTGTCTGATTCAGACAAGGTCTCATCTTGTATTTCTTCTCTTTGATTTTCTTCTTTCCCTTCTTCAATATTTCCTGTTTGTTTTATTCTAGTGATATGCACTCTAGCTACTTCACGTAGGGTGCCCCCATGTTTCACTACTACTGTCTTTCCATCACTACCGATGACTCTCGCAGGACCTCTCCAACATTTTTCCATGTTTCTTTTATAATACACAAGATCTCCTATTTTAGCTTCTTCCAAATGATGTTCTCTTATGGGCTTGGACAAGGCTTTGTTTAATCTCTTATCAGCCTCCTGTTGTACATGGATTATTCTAGCCTTTTCTCTTGCTTGTAGATTCTCCAAGAGTGTGTCATATGCATTTTCATAATCATTCATTGTTATTTCCTCGTTGTTTATACTCTGGGATGTGTAATTGTTTTTTCCAAAAACTATCTGATTAGGTGATACTCCATCTTTCATTAATAAACTATTCCTAGCTGCTATTGTCCACATCAGTGCTATCTCCCAGTTTTGTGTAGTATCCTCTCTCAATTTCCTCACTCCGTCTTTCACTAATCCCACCATTTTTTCACATGTTCCATTACTCCAGGGACTTTCTGATGGAGTCGCCATAATGGTGATTCCAAATTTTTCCGTTAAGATTTTCATTTCCTCGTTTTGGATCCAATCCATTGTCCTGATAAAATTTTCCTGTGTTCCGAGTACAGAACACCATTTCCCCTAAAATGCTTTTACCACGTCAGTGGATTTTTATCTTATTATCCTGCTGCCTGACAAATAAGTTTGTTGCTTAGATCTCTACCAGGCATTAAAATCTTTATTTCTATTTCTCCTTAAATCAAGCGCCACCACATTCATTAAATGTCTTGGCCATAGCATTCCAACTATGGCCTAGCGAGTTTCTTTTAATTTATAATGTATCGCACTTGCCCAACTATTTCTATATTTTCTCCTCTAAGTTCTTCTTAAATCGTGATACTCTGCAACACTTATATGCATTCATTCAAATTTCCTAATTAGTTTTACACTACTCGCATATCCGAATTATAAATGCAGTTTTTCTCTATTATTTCCTTGTTGGTCCACCACTCCTTGTCTATTCCAAGCCACATCTTGTGCGGTTCCAGTTTCTTAATCAATGAGATTTTCAGATGCTTTTCATTCTTCCCTTTACATGGTATTATGTAGTCTGAAAACCGTTTTGCTATAACTATTCCTTTCTCGAAGTCTATAACTGCTCCTATTTTCTCTAAAGTTTCCTTTCCACCAAGGAACGTTTCCTTCTATTATTGTAGTTCTTATACTCACTTTGTTTCCCATTAATTTTGTAGGTATATCTACATTCTTTATCCCTTTACATAATGTTTCTCCAAAATGAAACAGTGTGATCTTCTATAGCTTTATTGTCATTTCTTCAATTTGTCTTATTAATCTCTTAAATTCTTCCATATAAAATTACCGACCACTGTTATTGGACTCAGTCTATTTTATGCCGATATTTCATCTTCGCAGTCTCCAAATTTCGTGTTTCACATCAGTGTTCTTCCAACATATCTTATCCTCTCTTGATTACCTCTATTCTTTCTGTTTGTTCTATTTCCTTTATTCCCATTTCTTTGGACATCAGCCGAATTTTTCTGAGTTGGATATAACCAATCTCGATCACTGAATTTGTTCGCCAATGTTTCTACTGCACTTAAACATTTATATAGTCCCGTATTCTTTTAACAGATTTTTGTCTCCTTCCTAGCAATCTCTATCTCCACTTCCTTTTCCTCTCAAATCTGTAAGTACATTTAATATTTCCATACTATATTCTCCTTGCCGAGGTCCAACGCTACATGAGATCATTGATCACTTTTGTGTCCTAGTGATTCCTTTCATTCGTGACATTTACACTCCGCATTACTCCTGGATTTCATATCAATATCTTCTTGTTTTCATCTTTTTTTCTATTCAATATTCTGGTTCTCCAATTTTCCATCTACTGGTCTTTTTATACTTCTCCAGTGTTTTTAAATCCAATGCTACTCCTTTATCTTTTTTAACTCTCTCTATCTACATACGTGCTTTCCTTCCAACTCCAAACAATGGTACGTTCCTCCACATCATCCATCCTCCATCGCTTCCGCCTCCTTTTCCTCTTCTTTTCCTGAAAAGGTAGGGCATCTTTCTTTACTGGATATCATCTTAATTTTACTTTCTTCCTCTTCCAATGGCATTCAAGCGGGATAACAGCAGAGTAGCGCACTGATTAATAGGTTGTAACTTACATCAAGGTGATCTGAGGTGGTATATCCTCTCTTTATTAGTTGTATGATCTTACTTATATGAAGATGAAGAGATGAAGATGAAGATGAATGATTTCCTAATTATCCAGATGGATGATATAAATTTTTATATTTCATATATTCTTTCTTTTAGACTGATATTTCCATGAATCTTCTGGTGGGTATTTCTTCTGATTATTTCCTCTTATTTCTTCTGATTATTTCTTTTGGTTGTTTCTTCTGGTTGCGCAACCTATGTTCTTGGTTCTATCTATTATTTTATATTTTATTATTATGTATTGTATTTCTTGTAGTATCTCTCTATTAATTTAAATCAATTATAAAAGAAAATGATACTACAGGCGTTATAATGAAAGCCTGCGACACTTAAATTACTTTACATAAATTACATAAATATAACTATTACTTTTCTTCTGAAAACAGTAATAATATATCAATTAGTAACATTATCAGAATTTAAAGAATCTACTACCCGCTACGGCGGTACATATACTTTCTTTTTTCTATCTACATCAATAATCTTCAATTAGTTATCAATTAATATATATGTATATAGATTATAATATTATTATATATAAATATATATATTATATATATATATTAATAAATATATTATAATATATTATATTATATATATATTATTAAGATATATAACTAATATCCGATATAGTTGTCCGAAAAAAAAAAATTGTTTTGCTTATAATCTTGTTTTAATATCATATATCCTCTTTATGTTCTATATTTTATTGAAGCATTTGTTTTTTGAGACCATTTAGTGCTTCCCGTGGGTTCAGTCCGGCATGTGTTTAAAATGATTGTTGTATGAATTAGGGAATGTTAGGAATGGAGTGGTTGGTTGTGAAGATGGTAGGGACCATCTTGGTAATGTAGGGAATTGTATCATTCCCTCTAGAGTGCTGATAATTGTTTATTTATTTGGTTTGTTTTATTTATTTATATTATTTATTTGTGTGAGTGTGTATTGCTTGATTTTTCTAATGTTCCCTTTTCTTGCCTTTATTTTCGGAGGTCTCCCTAAAAAGTAAATAATAAGACCTAGGTTAAAAAGCAAGATGTTAGACAAAGTGCAAACAGATGAGTGCTTACTCGCCCGAAAACAATATTCAGATCGACAACATAACTCCAACGCCACCAGCACACACCAATCCACGCCCCACCACCACCCACCCACTCCAAACCAAAGAGCGCAGAACAGCCCCGCACCCAATACCGACACACACTCCCTTCCCTACTCAATAATTGTTTCAGTTTCCAGGGCATAGCCGGTTATTAGCGTGTAATTGTCCTGAATAAATATATTGTGGTGAGGATTCTTTTACTCACCCGCTCACATTTACTTCTCTCCATGCTTTCAGTTTAGTCTTTCTTCATGTTCCTCTTACTGCCTTCATCTTACTTTAACAAGGGTTAGCATCAGGGTTCTCCCCCTTCCCCGCTATCTTCCCCCTTTCTAGTAATTTGGTGCTTCTTGGAGGTGTGTGTTGAGCGGGATATTATCACCACTGCCAGCAGGCAATCCAATAACATCAGGGCAGACCAGTGTTAGTTGTACCGGTTGGCAAGCATAAATAACACTTGGGGCTTCACCAAACCAGCTGATGGGAGGCCTAGAAACCCTCCACCTCGTCATCCGCTGCGGCATGAAGTTGTGCTGTTGAATTCGTGACAGCACTTCTTTGGCTTGTATACATCAATAATTTTAGTTTCCACAGCTTTAAACATTAATCCTGAAGATTTTCTGCACATCTTTGCCCAATTGATCCACTAAAACTTTTCGGCCCAGTTGTAACATTGTCCATTTTTCTGAAAACTGCTCTTAATGGCAGTTCTTTCTGATGTAGTGCACATCCAATAATATGCAGTTTCCTTCCCAATAATTCTTCTAGTTTAACAACTAAGCCACTCTTATGGTCGTATTAATTGTGGTATTATCAAGAAGGATAGCTTGGATACTGTCAGTGCTATTATATTCCTGAATAACATCGAGTGTCTCTTGAGCAAGTACATCACCTGTGGTGATAATAGTGGGGACTGTTCTATGGGTTAAGTAGGTGCCAGAAGATTTTCCATCTTCACTAGTGAAGGTGAGGTGATACTCTGATTCAACATTTTTTTTTTTAAAACACACGAAAATTCATTTTTATGTGAATCTATATTTTTACATGTTAGAGTGTGGTGGTCAACTTTACCATCCACACCAATACAAATGAACTGCTTATTTTTTTCTGATTGCACACCTTCCCTAACATTTTTTACTTGTTCTTTGACCATGTCTAATTTGCACTTGTCAATCACAATTTCATTGATGTCAATATCAGGTTTTAGTAAGTGTTTGATATCATGTAACAAAGCATTCGCAAGAGCTGCGCCTAGTCTTGAAGAGCATTCTCCTCGAACAAGTTCCATTGCATATCTGGAGAACTTCGTTAAATTGTAGACTCTTGACGTTATCTTTCTCGGCTGCCATTCATGTTCTTCCTGAATTAAAATGAAACACGCATCCTTGTAGTTAGTAATATAGATATTGTTTTGGTTGAATATATTAATTTATTAGTTACTTACTGTATTTAACATAAGATGAAAGTAAATATTACAAAAAACTTACCTCCCATTTAGATCCTTCTATATTTTCAGGTGACTCAGCAATCATGGAAGATCCTGGTAGCTGCTCAACCTGTTCTTGAGTAGGTTCTTGTCCCTGCTTATGTTTAGTCCTTCTTTGACGTTTGACAGTGGCTTTATCCACTGAAGACAGTTGATATGTTCCCTTGGGTCTTATTTTAGATCTCTGATCCAGTAGGTATACTCTGTCTTCACATGGAACCTTTGCACCTCGAGACAAACACATAATATGTTCTTGAACACAGAGTACGCGTCAATCACTGTAAGGTACTCACTGCAAGGTTCTGTATCAAAGAGTAACATGCGGAAATATCGAAAAACCTATGCAATTTTGCATCTAGATTGTTTTTGGCACGTGTTTTACAATGCTTGTGATTAATATGTTTCACAAGAATAAGGTCTTTTATTTTTTTATCTATGGATTTTATGGCCGCTACCGTGGCTCAAACGGTAGAGCGACGGAGTCGCATGGCAAAGGTCGCGGGTTCGAATCCTAGTTCGGATTCTAGGTAGAAATTACCTAGAAAGTTCCCCTCCTTGAATAGGGCTATGCCCGTGAGGTGTGAACTTTTTTTATATAAAAATTTAAAAAAAATAAGTAATCACAGGTAGTCTTGGATTCACTGTAGACCAAACATATTTTATACCCTTTTTAATTTGTTGAATGACCACTGATATTTCACAGCTAGGGTTCACATGAGCAAGGTGATAATAATACCGAATAATCTGCCTGTAAGTACATGGTTCAGTCATTATTAATTCACATGGACCACCACTATATTTTTCCTTAACTAGGTTTCTGGTTAGAGGTTTAGGATGAATTTTTGGCATTTTTATGATTTTAATATAAATGAACAAAGTCTCAGCAATTTTTTGATGTAAAAATATATACAGATTTGAGCGACATTAAAGCCTATATATATACAGGGTGTCCCGTGAGGAAACGTCAATATTGCTGGTGGTGACTCAATAGGTCATTGCAAGCACAAATGTTCATATAAACGTATGTCCTACTCTGCATGGTTACCGTGTATTATTCATAACATTATGATTACATATTAATTACACATAACCCTTTAAGCTGATTCTGGACGTACATAAACTATTGTGCTGTGTAATAAAAATTATAAGGTTGCCATTCTTCTTTTGTACATTGATGCATTGGGTATTATTAAAGCATATTGCGTATCAACGGTTTCTAATATTCCCACTGTACATCGCTAAAAGCTCTGTTGCCAAATCAAACAGTATTATAACATGTACATCCGGTCCAATATGTAAACCGGTATAACACAGTAACCATGCAGAGTAGGACATACGTTTATATGAACATTTGTGCTCGCAATGACCTATTGAGTCACCACCAGCAATATTGACGTTTCCTCACGGGACACCCTGTATATGGGGCAAACAATACAATATATAATATATATATACATAATATATATTATATATATATATATATATATATATATATATATATATATATATATATATATTTTTTTTTATATTATATATATATTTTATATATATAATATATTATATATATATATATATATATATAGTTATATATTATTAAAGAACATTAGAATATTTAGGACATTAGAAATAGAGACAGTGGGACATTCTAGAGGG
>JABUQX010124703.1:7500-12438 GCA_015478945.1 Trachelipus rathkii | reverse complement strand
TCAGCGTATAAAGCTTATTATAAAATGTAAAAAAAAATTACTAAAAAAAAAAAACGGCCCCGCCCCAAAAAAAAAAAAAAAAAAAAAAAAATTAGGGGGCTCGAGCCGGACGGGACAGGAGCGGGGACGTTTCCATACCCCCGTGAGGGGAGCGGAGACCCCCCGCGACACCCCAACATACAAAGAGCGGGGGTTCCGGAAGGCCTCCCCGGAGGTGGGAAAATAGTCCTACCCTGTCAGTTCCCCCGGAAGGCCCGAGAGACCCCGACTCCTGCCCATTTCTTTGCGGTTTACCCTTGGTTATTCCTTTAGTTAAAAAAAGAAAAAAAAAAGAAATTAAACTGACGGAGTCCGTAAAACGGAAAAGGCTCCTATAATATTTTGAATCATGTCGTTACCACTAAATTGATTGTTAGGATCATATACTAGAAATATATTAAAAAAAAAAAAAAAAAAAAAAAATTCAAAAACTACAATAGTTAAACAGATAGGTCCTATATAATATATATATATATATATATATATAAATAAATATATATATATATTATATTATATATATAAATACTATATAATACTATATATATAATATATACTTATATATTATAATATATATATATTATATATTAATATATATATATATATAATTATACTATATATATATATATATATATATATATATATATATATATATACTATATATATATATATATATATATATATTAAGTGCAAATAATTAGAAACGATCCTTAAACATTTTTAAGATTTATTTAAACCGACTAGTTTCGCGTTATTAAAAACACCCATTTTTAATATGATATAGATAGATAATAAAACAAAATTAAAACAGTTAAAATGATCGATAAATAATAATAGAATGCGCTTCAGGTTGGTAAAAAATAAAAAATTAACTAATAGTTAGAAGAGTCAACCAAAAAAATAGAAATCGAACTTCACTTAAGATGTTTAAAGTTATAAATGGTAGATTTCATTTAGGGAGGCTTCAGCTTCCAAATCTATCAAAAATTCCAAAACTTCCAAATCTTCACCATTCCATAATCCAAAAATTTGAAATTTTATCCGATATATGATGATTAAAACGGAAGAAGATGTATTAATGCGCCGAATAGGGTCGGATATAAATCCTCTAAATTCTTACTTGAGATACCCTTGTGCTTCCAGCCAATTCGTTGGAGAGACATCTATGTCTTTCCGGTATATAAAAGCATGCACAGGCGTATTCACATTATTTTAAATAAACAAATGAAGAACACAAAGATAACGACTAATTTTCTTAATTTTAAAGAATTTACCTATCCTATTATAATTATGGAAATTATATAAACTTAAATTGTAGGAAAATGATATACAATAAATTAGTTTTCTTCTATTAAGTTTCTAAACTAATTCTTCCTAAAAACGGTAATTTCATATAAGATCTTTTATTAGCAGGAATATATAAGTGGAGAGTTGAATTTTCATCGTAGATAGTTTTTTAAATAATTCTATAGTTAAAAAGTTGGGAAATCATTTTTCAAAAATAAGTTTCTTAATTATTCTCAAGTTCAATTGCTAAGATTAAGTTATGATGAAGAATTTGTATCCTCTAATATTTTTAAAATATATTATTATATTATAATATATATATATATATATAATATATATAGTATATATATATATTAGTATATACTATATTATAAATTATATATATATATATATAGTAGTATATGGGGACGTTCGGCCTCAAGATAAAAAAAATAGAATATTATATATACTGATATATATAGTATATATATAATATTATATATATATATTACTATTATATAACTATATAATATATATATATTATATTATTATATATATATTAATTATATATATATAGTATTATATATATATATATACTATATGCAAAAGTGGGCGGCCTCCAAGAAAAATAGATTTATAATATATATATATATATATATATATACTATAATATATTTAAGTATATAAATATATATAGTATTATATATAATATATATATATAATATATATATTATATATATTATATAGTATATATATATATTAATACATATATTATTATCATTTGGACTGCTCCTGAAAATAAAATATTTGACCCAAGCCACTTTTGTATTTGATGTTAAATAGAGGTGCGGTGTGGAAATATCTGAAGCCCGATTGTACGTATAAGAATATTACTAAAACAGAGAAATTCAGAATACTTCCGCAGCACATATATTTCTTAATAATTAAGGAAAATGCTTTTTTATTTGCAATACAGTTTTATTATTAAACATTCATTTAAAAATATTCCTTGAGGAATGCAAGCATTTCAAAATGCTTGTCGGAGAGAAGAGCACGCTTTGGTCTTAGAATTTCTTTTCCTAGCGAAAAGAGTCTCTCCACTGCCGCACTCGATGGAATTGGCGTATTATATTTTATGAAACATGAAACAAACGTACCAGATGGAAAATATGGCTGATTATTATATACTATATACTATATATATATAGTATAATATATATATAATATAATATATATATAAATATCTATAATATATATATATATATATATATATACTATATATATATATATATATATATATATATTATTACTATATATATATATATATATATATATATTATATATAATATATATAATATATTTATATATAGATATATATATATATATATTACATATCATATAATAATATATATTATAAATATATATATACTAATATATAGTATAATATATATATATATATATATAGTATAATATATATTATATATTATATAATCTATATATATATATTATATATATACGTACTATTTATATATATATATTATTATAGATATATATATAATATATATATATATATATATAAGTTATAATTAATATATATATATATAATATATATACTATATATGGAATCACAAAATATATGCTATCTATCTAAGAATAGGTTTCTTACTCTTACATGTATGCTGGAATATGTGATTCGCAGAGCTTAGAGACTTATTCCTGAGCCTTGTAATATTTAGACTGCGGTAAACACTTAATACATGTAAATATTAATACATTTAAATACCATACGATCACCTTCTTTGTTTGAGCTTACAAAATCAAAAAAAATTCTTGTAGGAAAGCCAGTTTTTTTTTATCGACTCCTACCAGTTTCACTTTCTTCTACATTAGCAGAGCTTACTAACTAGTAAGCGAATCTACTTAAATACACCTTCCTTGAAGAAATAGTAGGTATGGGACCGAAATATTCTTACTTACTTTTCGTCAAGAAAACGAATTCATTTTATCAAGAAGTGAAAAGTCTTTTACGATAAAAAAAAACACAACCTATTTCAGCAATAGTTGAATTTAGACTTATAACGCTGGGCATACAAAATGAAACGAGACCGGGTAATACTGTAATAGCATGTCTAAATTTGTTACGAGTTTAAAACAATTTCAAACCAGAATAGAATAAAATGTACTATTTCTATATTTTTTAAAGTTGCGGTGCGATTGCGGTGTAATTTGCTTAAAATAATTGCGGTTGCAAGCCAATTCGCAACTCTTCATTCAAAATATTGCGCGTCGCAAAGCCAATTCGCAACTCATTCAAAATAATTGCGGTCGCAAGCCAATTCGCAACTCATTCAAAATAATTGCGGCGCCCACATCCCGCAACGCAATCCGAAATAACTGCGATCGCAATTGCGGCCCGCAATAAGGTTGCGTCGCAAGTGCCCCCCCCAACACTGGTATATATTAATATAATATATATATATATATATATATATATATATTTATATATATATATATATATATATATACATATATAATAATTAATAAATATATACTATATATAATATAATATATATATAATATTAATTTATATGTATATTATTTATACTAATATAATATAAATATATATATTTATATATATATATATTATATTACTATATATATATATATATATATATATATTATATATATATATAATATATATATATATATATTATATATATTATATATAGTCACTATATATATATATATATATATATATTATATATAAAATATAAATAATCAATATATATATTAACTAACTTCGTTATGGAAGCGGCTACTTCCAAGGTATGCCCAGCACAGCAGGCGGACCATAAATCCCGTCAGAGAAGTAATAAAAAGTTACGTCTGATGTCCCATCTAATCCGAGCAGTTTAGCAAGAGCTGT
Source organism: Trachelipus rathkii (assembly GCA_015478945.1). Lineage (NCBI taxonomy): Eukaryota > Metazoa > Arthropoda > Malacostraca > Isopoda > Trachelipodidae > Trachelipus > Trachelipus rathkii. The sequence continues at coordinate 8,210 of JABUQX010124703.1, read as the reverse complement.
CCTGGTCGTCATTGTTTGGGAGTAGCATCTTTGACAGTAGGGGAGAGGCATTATGAACTCTATGTTATATCCTGAAGGGAGGATGGGCACAGAGCAAGACTGGACAGAATCATCTCTGGTTTGACGGTTCTAAGGATTGTTCGTGGAATATTTAGGGTGGACCGCGCTTGAAGGATGATGTTGTTTGGATATTCAGAGATCATTATTTGAGTTATTTGAGCTTTGAATTGTTTTATAATGGATGTGTTTGGGGGAGCGAAGGGGAAGCGTGTTGCATATGTAGAATAGGACATGATGGTATGATTTTTTTATTTTTCTGCCGGAGTTGCTTTATTGTTTGAGTTAGGAAGTGGTCTATTATGAGCGTTTTTGCTATAAAGTTGACAACCTATCATGTCGAGATGGGCCTCTATAAGAATAATTTTTGTTTCGGTTTGCAAATGATGTGTGGGAGTATCTCTGTCTATAGTTCTTGAGTTATGTTCTTGAACGACCTCTAGTTTCTGAATTGAGGACTGTTGGTATATTGTTGAGACCAGGGTAGCGATTTATATAGTTCAGATGGGACGAGATATTGTCTGTAAACTATTGTGAGAGACTCTTAGTGTTGGCCAAAATTTCTTTCAGTTAGCGCTTTCATTGCATTTAGTTTATGTGTGTGGCTCTAGAGGAAAAGTTTCTTATGTGGGGATGAATGTCATGCGTGGTAT
>JABUQX010124703.1:0-2500 GCA_015478945.1 Trachelipus rathkii | reverse complement strand
ATCTTTTTATTTTCCCATCAACTTTGTAGATGCTCATTATTTCCTTCAGCCACGAATGGGGTACACTATCATAAGCTTTCCTGTAATCTATCCACGTCATGCATAGATTTTTTTGCCCTTTCCAGCTATTTTCAATTATCATTTTATTTATCAGTAGTTGTTCTTTTGTACCATAGGTATGTCTACTACATCCCTTTTGCTCTTCACTAATGATGTTGTTCCTTTCTACATGTTTGTATAACCTTTGGGTCAGAACTCCTGTTAATACTTTGTATGATGTGGGAAGGCATGTTATAGGTCTATACTTGCTAGGATCTTTGGTTTCTTCATTTTTTGGAATAAAGATTGTTACACCCGTTATGAACCAGTGCGGGATGTCTACTCTTCCATCCATTATGTTATTTAAGCATTCTGTTAGGGGCTTGATTAATGATGTTAGTTTTTTTAGCCATATGTTCTGGACCTTGTCCATTCCAGGTGCCTTCCAATTATTAGTCTTCTTGATTACATCCTTTACTTCTTTAATACTAATTTTCTGAGAGTTCATATTTCTAATAGATGTTATTTCTGGGTTATTTTTAATATTTCTCAACCATTCCGTATCTACATTATGCGACACATTGTTCTCATATATATTTTTCCAAAATCCTTCGACCTCCTCTGCCTTGGGTGCATCAGCAACTGTTATCTTGGTATTTCGTAATTCTCTATAAAATTTACCTTGATCTTCTTTGAACAGTTTGTTTTCTTTTTTTTCTTTTTCGCGCATTTCGTACCTTTTTAATCTCTTTCCTTTTGCTGTTAAAGATAATTTTCTTCTTACAAGAGCGTGTGTTAATTTATCTCCGATTCTAATTCTTTCTCTATTTACTAAATTTTGTGCTTTTCTCTTTGTTGCTTCAACTATTATTTCTCCATTCTGTAACATTGTGAGCATTCCAATTTCTTTTCGAAGAGTATTTATTTCATTCGTAAGTCTAATCTTCCATGGTGGCATCATATTCTTCCTTCCTATATTTGGATTATTTTTCTTATCTTTAACAGTATCAACTCCCATTGTTTCTGCTACTGCTCTTGATGTAGCATAATAAAGTCTGTTCAGCTCTGTCAGACTGCAATTTGGTGGTATCAGGCGTGGCAGTACTCTATTTGCACTTGCAGTAACTTTGTTCAGCATAAACCAGTTTTTAATCTTTCTTACTTGTTCTCGCTTTTCAATACCCTGCACCCTATCCTCTTCACGGTAGTTAGCTATTTTGTTCAACAATTGTTCATCAATTGCATTTTCTTCTCTATTGTCACCATTTGGTGGTTGTACATCATTAATGGTTCTTTCATTCAAATCTCTGTCATGTTCCTGATACCAGCTCAAGTTCATCTCATAGTCTGACTCTCTATCTGTTTCGTCATTATTATCTGTTGGCTGTTCCGCTTCTACCAATGGTGAGGTACCATGTTCAATGTCTATCTCTAATTCTTCCTCACTCGTTGATTGTAATCGAGTGTGATCCATTTCTCTTCCATTGAGTAAGTTTTCCTCATCATCCAATTGCAGTTTTTTTTGCATCTTCATTTGTTTTATTCTCTTATGCCTCTTTACTCTTACTTCCTCTTTTTTTTCCTTCACCTCCGTACTCAATTCTATCCTGTATTCTTGTTCATCTGTTTCATCTTCACTCGATGTTTGCACTCTATGGGAGTTCTCATTATCTCTTTCACATTGTGATCTCAAGCCCTCCCTCACCTGTGCATCCCTTTTCCCTTGAACTAGCTTTGTTCTTTTATATAATTTTGCTTTGGTACTTTTTATTTCTTGAACTAGTTCTGTATTCATTTCTAATTCATTCTCCATAATTCTTAAAGCCCTTTCTTTAATATTTTCTATATCCTCCGCTGTTGGCAGTGTCGCTTTCATCATTTGCGCTTGCGCATAACATTCAATCTATCTTCTGATGCGTTTCATCCCACCCGCAAGGAATAACATTAAATTGCGGATTTAAAAAGTGACCTATACCAGTCACTAACCGAACTGCAACTCGACCCGTAACCACTCTGGCAGATGTATTGAACTTAACAGATTGGGCTCTCTGAATGCCCTTTAATATATAAACATTTAGTCCTTACATATAAAGGGTGTTATGCATAGCAAAAATTTTGGAAATAACTATTCTATATTAAAATTTTAGAAAAAGTGCATCTCGATTTTGCATTTTATATATATATATATATAAATAAATATATAATATATTATATATATAATATATATATATATATATATATATATATATATATATATATATATATATTAATATATATACTATATATATATAATATATATATATATATATAATATAATATATATATATATACAACGAGAGAAGAGAGAGTAAAATCGCTATCGACCACACACACCACACACACACTCATACATATAAACATACTACACACCACACACACACACACACACACACACACCGCTAGGCATCTCTCTCATGGTGGG
>JABUQX010124702.1:15000-19195 GCA_015478945.1 Trachelipus rathkii | reverse complement strand
CTGCAATTTCCACCCTAAGCGGTCAATACAGGTTTAAGAGATTGAACTTTGGACTCAAGAACGGGGATGCAGCGTTCCAGTGGAAAATGCAAATTGTATTTTACTGTATTTAGAAGGAATAAAGTCGTAATTTATATGGACGATGTTTTTCTGATTTCGAAGGAATTTGATGAATATTTAACTCTCATAAAACGTATCCTACAGAAATTCTGTGAAGCAAATGTAAAGGTGAAAGTTAGAAACTGTAAATGGGTACAGATTTAAGTACAATTTTTAGGCTCCATAATTAGCAGAACCGGTTTAAGAAAACTGCCTGCATATGTAGATCAAATTAAAAAATTTGAAAATCGAAGAATGTTGGATAATTGAGGAGATACCTCGGAATGATCAACTTTAAGAGAAAGTTAATTTGAAATCACTCTGAAGTGACTGCTCCTCTTAGCGTTTTGACAGGCGGAAATAGAAAAGATTGGATTGTATGGGAGACAAAAATAAGTAAATCATTTAAAAACTTAAAAAGGCCTATGAAGTACTTAGTAGAGTTGGCTTATTTAGACTTTTCACCACTTACGAAGAGGTTAGAATTGTTCATGGACGCTAGTGGTACCAGTATGGGAGCTGGTTATAGCTAAGTGCAGAATAGAGAATGATGGGTAAATGTATATAATTCACTTTCATTTAGCGCTTGCAAGAGAAGAGCATCGACGATAAAAAGAGAATTATTTGCTATAAGATAAGGAATCAAATGCTTTAGATCGTTAATGCTAAGTCAGACTTTTATTATTTATACCGATCACGGACCGTTGGTCTATTTAGATACAATAAAGTTGGTGGACAGCAAGTTGTTACTTTTTCTAGGCGATCTTAGCTAGCAAAGTTTTGAGATTCAATATTATCCTGGAAAAGAAAATGTGTTTGCGGAAACCTGGTCCAGGTACCACAACTGCACTGCTGAGAGAAAGAAAGATATTGACCCTCTTGTACTTCCAAAAGTATTAATGCTGATAAAATTGATTCCGAGAGGAGCCGACTCCCTGTTCCAAAGTTTAAAGATCGTCTACCTAGAAAGAGTACAAAGAATTATAGAAATCTAGGGAAATGTTGTTAGATTTGCTCATTCTGGAAAGGAGAAAAAACAGGATATATATATTGTCAAAGTCATTAAAATACTTAAGTACATTGAAGGAACATGGAAGAGAGCTCGTATCGAAAGTACTGTTAGCAGCAAGTGACATTGTTAAAGTGAAGATATGGCTCCATGACGGAACTTGTTGTTCGGTTGCTTATACGGATCCAAGAGCGAGAGAAGACCACCTTGAAGCAGGCAATTACAGGCTCTGGGATGCAACCATTTTAATCCCTTAAAAGATAACGGTATATTCAGTCCAACAAATTGAAATACCATGAAGGAATTATTGCCATTCGTTTTAGATGATGAGGAGGAGCTTAAAGAGGGTTATGAAGAGGATGTAGATTGTGGAACTAACTTGTTGGATCAACACCAAGGTGCCGGATTGGAGATAATACTGTTAATGAAGAAAGGAGGCCACAATTCAAGAATAAACTGTAACCACATTTTGAGGGGGTCGCCTGTAAAGAGGTGTGTATTGGGGAGTTAACAAAATGTGCATTTGCAGACACTGTGGAAATGATCAGTTTGACACAGAAGGCGGTTGTAAACGATATTTCGCAATTTTGGCACATACTGGGAGAATTACCTGTAGTGGTAATACTTAACGGTGTGGGCACCGGGGAGGTGAAGTGCACAAGGGCAGTGGAAATTACAATAAACAAAAGATATTGGCAGGTGACACTGCCGTTAGTTGTCGTCAAATACGAATATATTAAAGCGTGTCTCCTTCTGGGCATGAATTACCTGGTGGAAACTGAAGCGATTCTGGATTTCGTGGAAAGAATAATTTTGCATGGTGGGATTCTGAGAATTTGAGTGAAACTTTTGAAGCAAAGGTCCCAGTGAGTAACCTATCGATTAATAAGAACAGTAATCAGTTAATTGAGGTAGTACCTAAAGAGATTATGAAATTATAAGAAAGCGGAAGCCATAAGAGTGGGTAAGAAATGACTAAAAGATTGACAAGATTGATTTTCTACTGAAAGAATTTTACCGGTACAGAGAAAATTTCGCGATAAATAAAGGAATTTTAGTGAAGAGGTTTGGAGCAATTATTATATTGCGGTGGTAGGGTTCCAACAACTTGTGCAAGTAAATGTGACAGTTTGCAAAAATCCTGCACATATAGGGCGGGACAAACTATTGGATGTTGTGTTGAAGTATATATTTAATCCAAAAATACATTCGATGAATCAGGAAGTTTGTAGAATTTGCTACAATAACAACTAATGAAGATCGATCATACAGTAATATTCAAATATGTCTGGAAAATTAAAGTGAAGAAACCATTTCAAATGTTCGCTTTGGATGTTATGTTTATGCCAAGAACAAAAATGGGTAATTGATCACTGTAGCAAGTGGGCAATGGAGATCACCATAAGATAGGGTAGCGAAAAGTGTATCCGATGCATTTGAATATCACATGTTACCAAGTTTATAAATGCACCATACATGGTTTTGATTGATAATAATGTGGAGTTCAAGAGTAGAAAATTTTGAAAAAATGCTGAGAAATAAGATTGACCACATCTATAAAAGCCCGTACTAAACTGCAAGTAGCGGAGCGGTAGAATGTGCCAGTAGGACTACTGAAGAGTTAATGAAGAATGTAGTGGCTGAGGAACTGGATTTGTACATTTGTTTGCCGAGAGTAGTGTTAACATATAGCAGCACAAGGCACAATGAACTTGGGATGCCCCCACAAGAGAAGTTAATGACAGAACATAATGAAACAGGGGTGATATTACCGATCCCAAGAGAAGAACAAGGAAAGTATAGAGACGGTCATCCGAATTGGCTACTTTATGAAGTAAAGGTTTAAAGGAAGATTATAACTGTAGATATTACGGTAGACAAGAAGTTGGGAGGGAGGTTTGAAGGCCATTATGTAATCACAAAAGTTATATCCGAAGGAAATGACGAATGAGATCAAGAGGGGAGGGAAGACGGTAAAGGCGCAATATTTACATCTAAGGGTTTGGGCAGATCTACTTCCTTATTTGTTGCGATATTTCCTGCAAGAGAAGGAAGAATGAGAGTTGAAGACCCAAAAAACAAATTCGTCCGAGGAAAATGACTTGGAGATGGATACAATAGAACATGGCCCCCAGTTGAGACTTTTTATTAACTTATTGGTCGGAGGTGAGCAGAACAAGTTTGGTCAAATGTGGGAAGAAGCAGTCGGTTGAATGTGAGCAGAACTAATAGGTCCAATGTAAGCAGAAAAGAAGGTTCAATGTGAGCAAAACCAATCGTTCAAATGTGAAAGGAAACATTTGGTCGAATGCAAGCGGAACCTATTTGTCAGATGTGAGCGGAACCTTTCGGTCAGACACAAGCGTAACCCTTTTGTTAGGGGCTAGCGTAACCCTTCTGTGCAATGTTCAATTTCGTGGTGTATAGACCATTCGGTCAGTACGCGAACTGAAAAGAAGAGAGGTTCCCAGCTTAAGAAGGCATGGCAGATGCAGAAAAAAAGCAATAATGGGAATTTGTATGAAGAATGTTGCAGCGGTACAGACGGACCATGTGATAACACATGATAGAGAGATGCAAAGGAATAATACTGACTCGATGCCCTCACCTATCGATGCAATTAAACATCTGGACTGGTTTGATGACATTGATATCAATAGTGAGGGTAGCATTGAGTTGATATCCAGAAGTTTGAAGAGTCGCCATGTTTCCCGGAAAGCAGTTATATTTTGTCCATAATAGCGAGCGACACGAGGGATCTGAACGAAAATATTATTCTCGACCAAGTAGAGGAGGATTTGCCTTACCTGGGACAGGACAGTTGAATGCTGAAGAGAAAGCAACTAGTTTAACAGACGTTATGAGAACACCGGAATTAACAGGGAAAACTATATATGAGGAGCTAAAAGAGGTTGAGGAATTTCCTAATAATATGAACACATGTCACGAGACAGCAAACGTAGTGGATGGTCAACCAGCTAAAAAAACTCGACGCCGAGAACAAGATCACGAGGATCAATTCCAGAAGTATCAAACGTGCAAGGTATGATCTTCGAGTACGAAAAACGAACGGAGGCGAAAAAGGCG
>JABUQX010124702.1:0-10000 GCA_015478945.1 Trachelipus rathkii | reverse complement strand
CTTGGTTTCATGTTATATGTGAAAACGATTTGAAAAACTTGTTTATAGCATGCCTGTAAAATGTAAACTTGTTGTAAAGAGTAAAAGTTGGATAATGAAATATTAAATTGAGTTACTTTATTTTTTACCTTTTATAATTATTGTCTTAAGCCTATTACGATACTTTTATGGCAAAAACTTGTGTTCATAGCCGTTAACACGTATTTCCGATGAAGATGATTACGAAAATTCACATGTGGAAAAAAAATATTTATTCTACTATATTCGAAATCATTTTGAACTTGGTTTGTCAATGTGTTATATTGTGGGCGTATTGACATAATTTTATAACCATTGGATAGCTAAAGAGATGTTCTTTTAAATGATATATAACACATTAATGTACCTTTTACGAGAAATGCTCAAAATAGTTCAAAACCTAAAATTTTAATCAATTTAACAGGTGTCCTATTCTTTTCGAACAGCATTATATATATATATATATATATATATAACAACTGCTGCCTTAACTTATATATATATATATATATACCGCCTATATATATACACCTCACCTTTGCTGCTGCTGCTGCTGCTCATAACGAGCGTATTCTTGAATAAAGACATACTATAAATTTCCTTACCTTGTATATATATATACTTATATAACCTTCTTATATATATATATATATCTGCTGCTGTGATGATAATCTATATGCTATATGCTATATATATATATATATATATATATATTTGCGCCCGGTAGCTGAGTGAGAGAGCAATCGCCCCACTTGCTGCCCTGCTGCTATATTATAAAGAGATCTGTGTCTTACATTTTCCATAAGCAAAGGAATTGTAACATCCCTGGTGACACCCATCCGGTTAAAATATATATATATATATATATATATATATATATATATATATATATATATATATATATATATATATAAATATATAACCTATACATATATATATATATATATATATATATATATATTATATATTATAACTGCTATTAATATATATATATATATATATATATATATATATATATATATATATATATATATATATATATATGCGCTAACCCTTGCTGCACATAACCTTGTAGCCAGCCTTGTATATATGCATAACAACTCCCTTATATATATATATGCCTTGCATTATCTTTCCACTTATATATGTTATATATGCTGCTGAGTTTCTGTAACTGCTGCTGCTGCTGCCATATATAGCCCAACCTTGCCCAGCCTTATAGCCTTAACCTTTATATAATATATATATATATATATATAATATTTGAATGCTTTCATTCTTCATATGTAAATTAAAGGCACTTGGACAAAGAACGCTTCATTATTCTTCCATCTATACAGTTCCCCCAATCACTCGTCTGTGGGGACAAAAAATGAATAAGTAAATACAGTAATAAAAGAAATTAAACTAACTACCCCACCAAAAAAAATTATTCAAACAAATGAATAATTTGGATGATTAGCTTATTAATGAAATGGAACAATCATAAATTCAATTCCAAATTATTTATTCTCTAAATATAACGTTTATAACAAAAAAAATTGCTAAGTATTTAAAATTATAAGTAATTAACATAATTTCCAACCTTCTAAAAATAATAAGATTATCTAGCTAATTAAAAATATTTTTTATTAAATTTACACGGTTCTGTCATAAGGAAACACACACACACATACACATATATATATAATATATAGCCTTAGCCTTATATATATATATATATATATAAATAACTATATATATATATATACTTATATATGTATAACATAACATAACTCTTTCCTATCTTTCTTTGCTTATTTATATAACAGCAACATATGTATATATATATATATATATATAAATTTTTCCTCCCAAAAAATTACAGCTTCCTTCCAAAAAAAAAAATAATAATATAATTTTTTTATATAATTAATCTAAAAGGTTTTTATGCGAACCATTTTATTTTAAAAAAATTTTTTATAAAAAAAGTAATTAAAAAAAATAATTACACCGTCTTTAAAAAAAAAAATTATTAAGAAAATCATACTGATTATTTTAAAGGTATATTCCGCGAAAAATTTTATTTTAAGCAAATTTTATTTTAAAAAAATAATAATAATAATAAAATAGTTACCCAATCTTTCAAAAAAAATAATTAACAATATTTTTGTAATTAATCTGAAATGATATTATGATGGTCATTTTAATTTAAACAAATTTTTTTTAAAAAATAAGAAAATATTTACTCCGTCTTTCAAAAAAATAATTAATAAGATTTTTTAATGATTAATCTGAAATAATTTTATGCAAGCTATTTTATTTCAAACATACTTTGTTAAAAAAATTTTAAAAATATTTACACCGCCTTTTAAAAAAATAATTAGTAATTTTAAAGGGACGGTATCGGTAGGGGTACCTAACTTTTGGGGGTAGTAATCATCAATTCTATGATTTTTAAGTTTAAATTCTTTCTAAGGCAGGATTTACTGCTCTTCGAATTGTTTGTTTATTTTTAAAAAATATATACGATATTTTATTCATTATACACAGGGGTACACGGGGGGAGGTAATATTTGGCAAGACATAAAGGAAAAACCGCGATAACCTTTTTCTATACATCCGATCAGCACGAAACTTTCGGAGCATGTATAGTCAGACAATGTTAAAATATTTTCTTTAAATAAATTTTTTGAATACAAAGTAGATTTGCCGATGCGCATAGGAAAATTTTTAAATTTTCAAATTTTTCACCATAAGAAGTGGCAAACCCCTTGGTTTACAAAAAATTATTTTAAACGAAAAACGTGAATCTCGCTTATTTATATATGATCTTAAAATTTCTTATGATCGGATGAATAATAAACAAATTATCGTGATTTTTTTTTTTTTGAGTTACAAAAAAAAAAAAAAATAATTGTTGGCATGTAACATTTTTAATTTTATCCGACTGCAGTGAAACTTTCACTGCTTGTGCATCTTTGCAAGGCACACATAATTTAATTAGAATAATATTTCGTATTCCCAACGGTTTTCCCGTTAATAACGAGAAAACTTTTAAAAACTTGGAAACGTTTCCCATGAAGAGCGGTAAATTTTTCCGGCATGCAAAAACTTTATCTAAACAAAAAAATGTGTACCTTACTTAATTATATATGCTCTGAAAATTTCAAAATTGATAGTATGAATAGTAAAAATTTATCGTTTTTTTTTTTTAATAACTTGAAAGGTTTTTTTAATGATTTGTGGCAATTTTTATTATTTATCTGATGGGAATAAACATTTTTATTTGTGACATTTTTATTATTTATCTGATGAGAATAAACTTTTTGTAGCTTTTTTATCTCAACGAGATACAAATATTTTATTTGAAATAAATATTTTGTATGCCAACGATTTTGCCGCTGGTCCCAAGGAAACTTTTAAAAATTTTGAAGTTTTCTTATGAGCAGCGGCAAAACCATTGCACATACAAAATATTTATCTAAAGAAATCAAGTCTATCTTCCCAAATTATTCATGCTATTGGAAAATTTGTAAGAATCGGACTCGAAATAATAATGATTTCGCGATTATATATTTTTGAGTTGCCAGAAATAATTAAAAAAGTAAATTTCAAATAATTTGTGGCACATTAGTTTTTTATTATTCCTCCCATTAGAATGAAATTTTCAAAGCTTATAAAGTTAGACATGATAAATATTTTTTATTTTTTAGAAATGTTTTGTATACCCAACGATTTTGCCGTTGCTAGTGGTTCAAATTCTTGGCTTTATAACACAAAAAAAAATATTTTTTTCTACGTCGAGTTGATATTTTGGGATACTGCAAAAATCCTCCAGACATTTGTATAGCTTTCCACTATGCTATCGATATTATATACGTTAAGCTATATTTTGATGTGCGATTCGTTCAAATATAAGAAAATTTGATAAGGTTTTATAGGAAAAAATAAAAAAGGCCACATTTTGCAAAAAAAAAGTTATTGAAAGAGTGCTATGTTTGAGATATTCTATAAAACATCTGTGTTTTGCCAATATTTCAGTGAATTCCGTGTATAAAAATATTTCCTAGTTCAGCAGGATGTCACATTTAAAATTTGCTGAGGAAAGTGTTGATTCAAGAAATTTGGATGAAATTACTTAAAATCTACCAGACATTTCGCAAATGTCATTGAAATTATATTGTAGAGCTTGCTATTCTCTTTTGAATGGTATATCATTTATTCTAATTAATTTAAAAAATATATTTTTCAGGTTCTGTCCCCTTTATAATTAATTTAACAGTTTATTCTGCAAGCCTCTTTATTTTAATAAATTTATTTAAAAAAAAATAATAAAATAAAAAAAAATTTACACCTTTTTTTAAAAAAATTTATTTTTAGGTTTTTAATAATTAACATGAAATGACATTATAAGAGCCATTTCATTTTAAATAAACTTTATAAAAAATTAATTAAAAAAATAATTACACCTTTTTCTCGTCAAAAATAATCAATAGAATTTCTAATAATTAATCTAAAGTTATATTTTGCGATCCTTTTTTATCGTAAACAAATTTTATTATAAAATATTATAATAATAATAAAAAAGTAATTAAACTGTCATTCAAAAAAAAATATTTATGATATATTTTTTTAATAATTATTCGGAAATGATATTTTACGTGCCATTTTATTTTACACAATTTAAAAAAAAAACAATTCTAAAAATTAAACCCTCTTCCCAAAAAATAATGAATATAAATTTTTAAAAATTAAACAAAAATTATATTTTTCGAGCCATTTTGTTTTAAACAAATTTTATTTGAAAAAAATAATAGGAATAAAAAAATATTTACACCGTCTTTCAAAAAATAAAATTAGTATAATTGTTTAATAATTAAACTGTAATGATATTATTCGGGCTGTTTTATTTCAAACAAACTTTATTAAAAAAATTAAAAAAAATAATTACACCGTCTTTCAAAAAAAATGATTAATATAATTTTAACTATTAATCTAAAATTAGGTTTTACGATTCTTTTTATTTTAAACAAATCTTGATCAAAATAAATAGTAAAAATAAAAATATAATCACACTGTCATTCAAGAAAAAATAAATAATATATCTTTTTAATAATTAATCTGAAATGATATTATGTTAGCCATTTTATTTTAAGAAACTTTATTTAAAAAAATAAATAAAATAAATAAATAAATAAATGAAATAAATGATATTATGCAAGCCTTTTTATAAACATACTTTATTAAATAAAAGTAATTAAAAAAAATAATTACACCATCTTTCAAAGAAATAATTAATATAATTTTAATAATTAATCTAAATTTATATTTGGTGAGCCTTTTTATTTTTGAAAAATCTTTTATTTTAAAAAAAAATAATAATAAAATAAATAATTTCAAATAGTTTTCAAAAATCTTTTTATTGAATTAGCTTTTAAAAATGATAAACCCAATATATCCATATTCACCGTATCCATTATATATATATATATATAGTATAGTTATAGCACTGTTAATGGAGCTATATACTATCTACTATATACAGTATTACTACTACTATATAGTATATGTACTATATATCGATTCTGATATATCATATATACCTATATAGCTACTCATAATATTATCATCAAGTATATATATCTATTATTTAATATGTATATTAAGTTATTCAATTCAGGGCCTTTCTTCTCATAGATATATACTCGTATATATAGTATATTATAGTATAGTATTAATATATATATACTATATATATATATAGTATATATATACTATATTAATATAGCTAGCCTCGCATACCACGGCGTAATTTGGAAACTCTCTCATTAGTTGAAAAAACGCCAGTAAAGCGCGAGCATTAAGGCTTTTTCGCAGTTACCCGAGGCGGTGCCGCAACGCAAAATCATCGTCGATCTTGTACTAGCTGAGTATATTAAGTGTGCCAATAACATTCAACTATAAAACAAACACCGATGCGACAAGAAAAATTTACACAATGTTTACTTCTAAAGTATATATTTCAGTCACGTTCACCGAGTGACGAATGACTTGTACACACTGGAAAAGGGGAAATAGAAAAATAAAATTTTAAATACAAATATTTTCTATTTTAAGGGATCAGGATACTAATTGGTCAGCATTTACAATGGATCATTGGCTAATCGTTCTTCATCTTGAATCTGAAAGACGAACCGGACTTTTTCTTTGGCAGAACGGTGATAGTTATGTGGGGTCTGGTGCTAGGGATCTGGAGGTTTGATGTCAGGCCGAATGGGTCAGCCTGAAAGTTTTCGCCGATACGTGCCTCCTCTATTGAGAGCAATGGACAGACACAAGAAGTCTGTCTGATAGAGTGCTTCTTCTTCTCGAATAGAAGTTGCTTAAAACATGCAATGGCATTTGTTATGGACTTTTTTAACTTTGAAATTTTGAACAGTCCTTGAATCTAATGTACTTTTGGCGATAGCGGTCTGTTTCGTTTCGTGCATTTCGTTTCCTTCCCTCACAAACAAGCTGAGTTAGTTAAGAGCCGCCGTCTATAGCAGAAACGTCGCTTGAGCAGTAGGCCATTTCATTGCGAGGTCCTGACACGTACTCTTACTTAGTATTCATACGTATATAGCGTATCACTAAGCTACGCCTAGATACGTATATATATCATATACTACATGATATCACCTCTATACTATCAGTATAGCACTTATATATACTATACTTCATCACTATACTATATATCGAATATAGTATTGATCATATATACTATATTCATATATCTAGTATTATACTATATATATACTAAAGCTATAGTATTACATATTACATATATATATATATATATCAATATATATTATAGTATACTATAGAATAGCATATGCTAATGAATATTACTATATATACTATATCGTATATATACTATTATATATAGTATATGATACTAACAATTATATATCATACTAATTATAATATATATATATATATACTATATATTATATATATATTTATATATAGTACTACGCCTACTTACCTATCTACGTCATGCCTATATATACTACTCGCCGTATATATATATACTATATATTGATATACTACTATAACTATATATAGTAATACTATATGATATTCATTACTAGTATAATATCAATATATATATATACTACACACGGCGGCGGGTCGGCACAGGCCACTCGATGTCGCTAGCGCTATATATAGTATTTCATATTTATAAATTATCAAATATAACATATACATATATATATATAATATATATTTATATTATATCATACGTATATAACTATATATATTATATATGAGCTATAAAATTATATATATAGCTTATATATACTATACTATATACTATAGTATGTATATAAACCTAACCACACTCAGTACTATATATAATAATACCTACTCTATAATTCGATTATAACATATATATACTATATTACTATATACGTATATATATAATATATATATATACATCATATATATATATATACTATATATATATAATATATTTAGCTAATATATATATACTTAATCATATATATATATACAGTTATATATATATATACTCACAGTATATAACTATATTTATATATAAGAGACCTGAGCTACGCTACCATCCCACCTATAATACTATACTTTAGCCATTGCATATTATACTCGCATATATATATATAATATATGGAGTTAAATATATATTATACTATACCACTATACTACTATAATATATATACATACTGGTATCACCTGATATATGGATTAGTACACGTATAGTAACTAGCTAGTATATATAGTATGTATAGCTGATACTATGATAGGATACCATACATACTACTATACTAGCGTATATCAAAAGAGTTTTATTACGCCCAAATAAAGTAAAAAGTTTAGTAACTAATGATATATATATATATATATAAGTCAGTTTGTTAATTCAAATACACAGAACTTCTTTACAAGATTTAATGTGTGATAAAGGCAGAACTCTATATCAAACATAAAAAAGCAAAATACGTGCACACTCTTAAACAAATATTTCAGACTGCAGGCAAAGTTACAGATCACTATCTATCATTATAAGTCAATCGCGTCAAACCACAAGAATCAGTAGTATGACTATAGTAGCTATAATAAATATATATTATAGCGCTATACTATACTCCAGTATATGATATAACTAGTATGATACCTACATAAAGCATTATACTCACACTCTATCTTACCTATACCCATACCATCAACATACTGACTACTACTAGCGTACTACTACGCGTTATATAACTAAGGCTATAGGCTAGACACACTGATAAGTTCAGACAGACCTGCCCGAGAGCGCGAAGTACGTACGCTAGTATACGTACACCGCCTTACTTAGTCAGCCTATATATACCACGATACTACATAACTAATACTACGCTACGTACGCAACCTATACCTATCATCAGCCTAGCTCCACAGATACTCATACTATCGCACGCCTACGATACCCTATATAACTGCTATCATCCAGAAATAGCCGACACTCAGTACCCCCCTGACTAGCTCGCACCTCATAGAAATTACGCAGCATCACTCAGTTTTATATACCTACCCTACAACGCCTAATACTACCACTACTACCTTACTCACTATACGTACGCTATCCATACGTACCTACCATAACTGCAACCTAGTTACTAACCTACGCTACCCTATACCTCTACTAACTATACCTATATCATAAATAGCCATTATATACTACACTATAGTATATATCACTACTATATCTAGATATATAGTCATCACATACCTACTAAAGCCACCTACGCCAAGAATATACGCATAACGACCTACAACTCACATAACTATTAACTATATAATATAATATATATATACAAGCTATCTATCAATACTACTACTACTATCACCTAAACAACTAATAAAAGAGAACGATAGACATATATACGTACTATACTACAATATAACTTATTATCTATAATATTATATATACTATACTATATACCACATATATTATATATACCTACCTATATACCTAGTTATTATATCACGTTAATAATAATATATATATAACTATCTATATACCTATACGTATATATACTATATATATAACTATATCATATCTATATCATATCAATTCTACCAGCCAGTATCACTACATACTACTACTATATACTATACTATTACTCATATATACTCACCTATATATAATATATATTATATATATATATATATATATATATTATATTTCATCATAGTAGTATATATATATTATACTATATTATATATATATATATATATAATAATAAATATATATATAAATATACTACTATATATATATATATATATATATATATATACTAGTATATATATAAATATATTATATACCTAACTATATATATATATATATATATATATATATATATATATTATATATATATAATATATATATATATATATATATATAATTAAATATATACCATATATTCATATATATATATAATATATAGATATATACTATATATATATATAGCATACTATATACTGTTAATTATCTACTATTATATATATAATATAAATTATATATACTATATACTACCGTCTACTCCCTATATACTACTATGAGTTCAACCTCCTTTTACACTTATATATACCTATATATATAGTATATTTACTATATATACAACTATATCATATACTACATATTACTTCACATACTAAAGCTACTATATATACTCAACTATATACCTACCATACCATATATATAATATTTATTACTATTATTATTATATCTCTATGACATATATAGATATATATATATAGTATATATATATATATATATATATTATATACTACTAGTATATATATATACTAATATATATATATATAAATAGCTACTATACTGTATATATCATATATGCTATATATATATATATTATATATTCCTATATAATATATATATATAGCAATACTATACTACTATAATTCATCGCTTTAT
>JABUQX010124700.1:15000-22500 GCA_015478945.1 Trachelipus rathkii | reverse complement strand
TATATTTAATTCTATATAATTTTTTAATAAAATATCGATATATCGATATTTTATGGGCAAAATAAAAGGTCGAAAATATAGGGGACAAAAATTGCATGTTTAATAATAGTAATAATAATAATAATAATAATAATAATAATAATAATAATAATAATAATAATAATAATAATAATAATAATAATAATAATAATAATAATAATAATAATAATAATAATAATAATAATAATAATAATAATAATAATAATAATAATAATAATAATAATAATAATAATAATAATAATAATAAAGAAAAAATAATAATAATAATTATAAATAATAATAATAATAATAATAATAATAAGAATAACGCCCAATTCTATTAGACATAATAATAATAATAATAATAATAATAATAATAATAATAATAATAATGATAATAATAATAAGCCTCGTTTCAGAAGTCGTCAAATTGGTTTCTGCTCTTCTCTAAAGTAGCAATAGTGCCCGTTATTAATTCACTCGTTTGACCAAGAGTTGCATCCTTACGTTTAAAATACTTGCTCAGCACATTCGTAAGTATAATAATACTGAGTGAAACTCTAATAAACTAACAATAAAATTTGGTTTTGTGATGCAAGTCAGAATCCCAATCGTCTCCACTGAATCTTTTTCATGAGCATTATTGATTTCTTCAAGAACATCTTTACAATTCCATATAGTGCTACTCAAACTTCCTATTTCAAAAGCCTGTTTTGATGTTAAGAATGTACGAACTTTCTGAAGATGGGTATGAACATGTAAGGCTTCCAATTAATTGAAAATTTCAGGTTGTTTTCAAGAACTTACGATAACCATGATGAGTCTATTGGCTAAACAGTAAATGTAGGTGGGTTTTGTCTTTTGGGGGTTGGTTTCATTCAGTTTTGCTTGGAGAACATGGTTAATCCTTGACATGACACTGGATCCGTCGTAGGATTGTGCGATTTTTGGTATACCAGTTAACTTTACTTTGCTTAAAAATTTTAAAATTAGTTAATTTAAACCCTTGGCGTCCCTAGAGGTGGATCAATTCAGGAAACCCAGGAATCGCTCTTCGACATCTATGTCCTTGACGAATCTTATTGTCGCTGATCATTCTTTCTTGAAATTACCTAGAAAAAAAAATCCACCTAAACAAACTTCTTTAACTATCACCTTGAACAGGTGATTAACTATTATATCTTAGATTTCTTTCTTAAATTTTCTTGGTTCAATAACTCTGATGTCGCTGGAAATGACTTGAAAAGTTTTTCTCGTACTTGGCAAAATCTCAATAATTTATAAAAATTTCCTCTGCTTTTCAAAGCTGCATCATCGTGATGTCCACTCAAAGGAACGCTCTGACGTACCAGGCACAAGATAACGATAGAAAGTTACCCTCATAGAGCATCTATTCGTCAAGTCATTAGCATCAAATATTTTACTGAATTTTCTTTTTTTTACTGAGTAAAAAAATATTGTATCTTAATGAATTAATGACTATTTGTAAATGTAGAAATTATATCTAAGAAGTGAAGTCGGAGCCGGATCCGGAGCCGGTTAATTTTAAAATGTTGGAGTCGGAGCCGAACAATTTCAAAATGCTGGAGCCAGAGCCGGAGCAAGGTAATTTTAAAATGCTGGAGCCGCAGCCGGGGTCGAAGCCGGCTAAATTTAAAATGATGGAGCCGGAGCAGGCCAAAAAAATTACCTGCTCCGTAGCCCTGCTCCTTGCACAACGGGTCTAGGCGCTGCTCATGAATTTTGAGTGAACGTTGGTAACTCTAGGCTTGTTCTCTTTGGTTCTTCCTTCTTTTCAACCATCTATGCTGAGTGGAATTTTTTTCCATGGTCTGTGTTTCCTTACTTAATGACTATAACGATTGCCCTTTCTCTAACTTTATTCCTTAACCAAGACCACTCTTCTGACATTTATTCAGGTTCGCTCAGCGCCCCCAGGCGCTTAAAGCTCTTTATTCTAAAAACACAATGGTATCAGCTGTACAACAATTTCTTCGACTGCTCCACTCTCGTAAGAAACAAATCACACTATGTTGGACCCCTCTCTCACGTAGGATTAACTGGCAACGAAATCGCTGACAGCGAAGCCAAAATGGCCGCCTCTTCTTTTCGGAGTTATTCTAGGTACTTCCCAGATGCCATTCGATAAGGTTGCCTTCCATCAACTGATTATTTTCCTGCTATCTGAAAAGGCTTCCGGTCTTATTGGCAAGAGTGTTGGACGAGTGATCAGAGAGGGGCGAAACTTAGAAATATAAAGCCGAACATTGGTGAGTGGACTTCCTCTCACCGACGAAAGCGTTTGCACGAGGTGATACTTGCACACCATATTGGCCACACCAACATCACTCACAGTCACTACATGTCACAAGATCCTCCTCCCATCTGCAAATTTTGCCTTCGCTATACCAGGCAATCAGTTCACCATATCTTCATTGATTGTCCCCAACAAGACCCCATTCGTCGTCGTCACTTTCCTACTATACGGTCCATAACCCTTTCTAAAAGGTTATGTCATATCAAATCCGAATCTTTCCACTTTAACAGTAACTATTTTCTTCTATCTTATCTTAAAGAGCTAAATATTCTTTATAATATATGATTTTGTTATGTAATAATATATTAGGACTATTTATAAATTAAGGACATCTTTTATTTTAGCTTTTTATTTATTTTTGACTGAATATTCATAAATATATTTATAAGATAAAAGGAAAGAAAAATTTATATTATAAACGATGAAAACTTTCAATCCTTTAAGAGCCAAATGCATCTCTCATCAACATAATTTATTAATTATTTAAATCTCACTCGAATTTCCGCCTTTTTAAACCTAACCGAAAAACACGACACTTTAAAATTGAATTTTTATTAGGAGAGTATTCCATTCTAATCTCAAATCGAGAAGAAAGTTTCCACATTGAAGGCACAAACTGAAGATAATAGTTTAAACCAGTTTTAATACAAAATATTTCTTGATCGCATAAAAATCTTATTATTTTAATTACAATTTCTCAAAAGAATTAATAATACTCTTTTTTTCACATGTCTCAATGTCACAAATCTTTCAATATTATAATAATCGCACATTTCTATCACATTGACAGCCGTTTACAGAACATGTGATCCCAGAGTTATGCCCAACAGAAATCATTACCGAGGTTTATTTACACCCCTTTTTTCTCCTTTCGCAACTCATGTCCCTTAAAATTAAAATGTCTTGAATGGAATCCCGTTCTATCTAAATGTAATCTGCTTTATAAAAATTTTCCCACCCATCCACAAAATTGAAAAATAATCAAAAAGGTTTTATCGACAGATTTAAAAGAAATATGAATAAAAAACGAGCTTTCTTTGATCCGGTGTTTTTAATGATCTCCGCCGGTTACGGATCCAAAAATTCTTTATGATAGATCGAATATTGTAATACATGATTCCAATTGAATGATTATTATATTGCACATCTTACCTTATCTGAAATCCCACCATAGATTGACTCACTTTTTCATTTAAAATTATATACGTTTTCTTCTTTGACTGGGGTTTTGATCGTTTTTTGACTTTTTTTTGCTGCTTTTGATCCGGCTTTTTGATCCCGAAATTTCTAAAAAATTCTATTAAAATGGATCCAAATTTTTTTTAATCCGATCTCCTCATTGGGCATTTAAGCCCTCGTTGATTGTCCGTGGGTTAATTATATGATAGCTACATTTTGAATCGTTTTCTTTCAAACATCCAAATTAAACATCTTCTGATTGTATGGGAAATTTTGGCTCATCATGTACGAAATCCCATTTTGTAATTACACACACAAATCACAACAAAGTTCCATCAACTTAGGTTCGGTATGAAAAATTAAATCACTTCCCTGCGGATCTTTTTAGGTCCGGATGAAGAGCAATTATTAAATTCCAGTAATTTTAAAACAGGAAAAGACCCATCAAACCCCTCTTCCTATCGTCCAATTTCACTGCTTTCCACTCTGGTGGTAAATCCTAGGAGAAGACTCATACTGATATAGAATAAAAACCACAAATGCTCCCTATATACTTAAAAGTTCAATATAGCTTCCAAAAATTAAAACACTCAGCCCCAACAGCCTTGTCTACCAAACATTATACAACCAATAATAATAGACGGCTTTAAATCTCAGACCCACACCTAAAACACTCTACTCATAGCAATCGACATAAATAGGCTTTCGATACAGTCCCCCAGACACCTATTAAAAAAAAACTCAAATAATAAAATCATAACATCCTCGGCTCCAGGCTCATATAAAGGGAAATGGTTATCAACTTCCTATCAGGAAGAACAGCTTAAATAAGGCATCACATAACAAAGAAATCACGACAGTAAACATTAAAAACGGTCTACCCCAAGGAGCAATACTTCCTCTACACTTTTCACCTATTCATCACAGCAAACTTCCACAAACCCACAGCAAGCAGACCACACAAACATCACCAACTTCGCCGATGACATCACCATGCTACGGCACACCAGAATTCTGACACCACAGCAGCCCTCCTAACCCAAAACGAATATATCAAACCAAACACGAGCTCCTCTTCTTCTCCATCTAGATTTGGAATATCTGCTTTCACCAAACAATTCCTCTATCACAGTAATCACAACAGATCGCCAATTCCGGAACAACCAATCCCCAATCTTTCATAAATACCATTTGCTATCCTCCACTAGACCAAAAACACCCAAACTGGACACACCCTTTAACTTTCATATTCTCCACCAAAATCCCCTACATATGAAAACCATTTACAACCATCTCTAAGCCAACAGGAAACTATTAAGATTCTAAGAACTCTCTCGCTCGCCTAATTAGCAGGCACTGACATCAAAAATAACAAACAGATATCCATACCAATATATAAATAATTTATCCGCCCATCACTGAATACGCTTCACCCAGCTAGTATTTCATCCACTTTAACCAAGGGAAACATGAAGAAAACACCACAACACAAAACAAAGCGCTCAGAATTATAACAGGATGTAACACTGTACAACACCTCATAACACTTGCAGGACGAATGGTCCAAAGATACTACTACGGAGACAAACACTAGAAATGATATTCACCAAATTTTACACTAAACACAGACAATCACAAACATTCCCGTGTCAACCAGGCTAAGCTCTCAACAACCGACTCCCCACAGAACTAAAACAACCTCCATCTTCCCAGCCTATATTTAATGCAAACAATATCCTTAATGTAATTCTATCCAACTACACATTAACAACACCTTCATACAGCAAACAAAATACACACTCACATATGAGGTATATTTAAGGAAATCGACCAACCAAATAATATAATTTAAACGATCACCGAGTACCAGAAATAGCACGACGCGACATTAATTACTTCCTCATTATATACCTTATCGCAGTCCATGCTTTAGCCAAATTAGATGTCGCCGTCAACCAACCAAACTTTGCCAATCAACAAAAATTGACATCAACATTAACCAAACTACCTCAAATAATCTGCATAAAATGCAAGCAGGCCCCGGAGGACTGTGTGATCACTTCCTCCTAAATCTGGTCCCCTAAACCATCATCTGGTCAGAACGGCAACTAGAAAAATCACAGCTCTCAAGCAATCTGTGGAGGCCGAGACGGTGCAGTGTGTGGCCATCTCTGATGAGGTTGGTCAAGGGGCGAGAAGCGTAGAGGTTAAATATATATATATAATATATATATATATATATAATATATATGAAAAATATATAATAAATATTACCTAATATATAGGGGAAGTTAATAAATATATATACTATTATATACTATATATATATATATATATATAGTTTAGTATATTATATAATATATATATACTTGTATAATATATATATCTGAATTAGTAAGAAGAAAATAGCAGGAAAACAAAACACAACAAAACAATAACTATATAGATAATGATTCATGTTATTCTACACTATTCAACTTCTTCCACTGCTAGGAAAAAGGATCTAGTCTAGTTTACCTCTTTTGGAACTAGCTGCGTAGAGAGTTTTCGAACATTTTGTAGAAAAGCGTATAGAAGATTCTTTGCAAAATTGTGGAAGATTGATTGCTGGGAAAACCTGCCATTTTCCTTTGTAGAAAAATATTGGATACCAGATAATAAAAAGTAATGGAAAGTAATCACTAATTCCACGGAGTGGTATAATATTTCATCAAGGAGGTTTTTTTTTTTTTTTTACTCTGAAGAGATTATTTCAACAATATTTATCAAAGAACATAATAAAACCTCAGCTGGAGGTTAAAGGAATTGTCTTTCGCCCACAGCTTGCTAATTAGCTTCTGTTCTTTGCATCAATAGTGTACAAATTATATAACCTTAAATACTATCTAATGGTTACTAACCATGAATAAGAAATGCATAATTGACTTTTCCTCTTAGATTGAACTTTTAATTTGGTGCTTACCATACTGCTTAACTGTTTTTAAATAAAATCTCTTGTGCTAATTATTGTATGCTGTACAGCTAACTGCTGGTACAAGTACTATATATATATTTTAGATTCGTATATATAGGGTGGTTATTATAGTTATATATATAGAAGAATATTATATATAATAGTATATATGAATATAAAATCATATAATAGAAGTAGTATATATATATATATGTTATGAGGTTATATATATATATATAGGATATATCTATATAGTATATAGGATATATTAATAGTATATATAGTATATTATTATATATAATATTTATATATATATACCGTATATTATGATATATATATTATATAGTGATATGTGTAAATAGGGATGTATTATATAGTATATAGGGTAATAGATATTTTCAGTTAGTATTATAATTATAATCTTTGATGGAGTATATATATATATAATATTGATTTCTAGTGACCCCATAGGTAGATTGGGGGTATGATTGGTGCGCAACGTGTCATACATAGGAAACAGAAAAGTATATAGTAGAAGAACATCGTGACGATAATTCATCAATAATATATGTAGGATTTCCAATCCCTTATCCGAACAATATCCCCTCAATTCGCAAATATTCAACAACGAATGACATAGGGTCCACCCGAAAATTCACCCGTCACAGAACTTTAACCAAATAGGAGCCAACCCTAGGGTTTCACAACACACACGACAAAACCCACATCTTTTTTAGATGTATAATCGTCTCTAATGTTTCCGAGGGTCGTCTCCTGGGCCTTTGCCACAGCCACTAAAAACACTTTATTAATCTTGAGTGTAACATACCATCCGGCTCGATGCAGTAATCGGTTCTAGCGCACTCAAGGACTAAGTGCACTCCTTTGAAATGTAATAATAACATAGATTTTTACGATGTTGCACCACACGTGATCTCTTTACCGAGGGTCTCACAACGTGATGTTTACTATTACATCTGCATCATACGTTGCGCTCTCTTTTCAAGCGTCTTCATTCTTACAGTAGAGACCT
>JABUQX010124700.1:7500-10000 GCA_015478945.1 Trachelipus rathkii | reverse complement strand
ACAATAATTATCATTGAAAGCAATTTCAAAATACAAAAATATATATATATATATATATATATATATATATATATATATATATATATATAGTATATATATATATATATATATATATATATATATATATATATATATATATATATATATATATATATATATATATATATAAATTAATTTTCTTGCTCACTTAACAGCAAAATGATTGATAACTTTGTAAGTTTATTTTGTGTAGCTATGATGAACACTCATTAAAGCTGTTTCTGTTAGTCTTTCGGTCTTTCCTCTCCTGTAGAATTGAGAAAGTATACTTTGAGCCTTTTCAGTATATTTCTGGTGTGCATGTTGTGAATGAGAAAAATGTTAAATCCTCAACAATTCATATGTGACTGTCTAGATCAAATTAATTTACAAAATTCCTACTTTTTTTTAATAAATATCAATGGAATGGCCTTATTAGGTTTGGTAAGTCTCTCGGACCACAGATTTGAGTATTCAGTATTTATGGGATGAGAAGACCGGGGGCTTTATAAGCTAGACTTGAAACGTTCTTTATGGGAACGTGGATGGCCTAGTGGATAGAGCGCCCGGTTACTGTTAACTCAGCGACGCGGAGTTCAGTGTTCGAATCCCGCTGATGGAGAGTAAGATGTCCTATGTCTCACGAACTTGTATGAACTTGATAAACTCTTCTAATTGGTTTGGAAACTCACCAATAAAAGGAATTGTAATTTGCTTTATGTCTCTTCTGATTTATATCGAATTCTGACACGCTACAGTCTCCTTTCTTCATTAAGAAAAAGTAGGGCTTTTATTGCAACTTCCAGAATTCTTGAATTTTTTTTATAGATGCTTATGGGGACTATCCCAAATGGTCGAGAAGAAAAAGGGTAGACCACAACATCAAAAAAATTTCCTGTACAGCCCGCCGCAGGCGTTAGGATAGGTTAGTTAGTTAAGTTAGGTTAAGTTAGATTAGGTTAGGTTAGGTTAGTTAGGTTAGGTTAGGTTAGGTTAGGTTAGGTTAGGTTAGGTTAGGTTAGGTTAAGTTTTGTTAGATTTGTTAGAAAAACTCTAAATAACCAGATTTTTTTTTTTTGCAAATTTCGACCCATTTTCTTGTGGACCTATTTTCCTGTCGAGCAATTTGGGTATAAGTCCATGTTTATTCGAAAATCTTTCAAAAAAAGCATCACATTTTCAATGTAGTAACTCTCTCTCTCTCTCTCTCTCTCTCTCTCTCTCTCTCTCTCTCTCTTCTCTCTCTCTCTCTTCTCTCTCTCTCTTCTCTCTTCTCTCTCTCTTCTCTCTTCTCTCTCTTCTCTCTCTCTCTCTCTTCCTCTCTTCTTCTTTCTTCTTTATTCTTTCTTCTTCTTTTCTTCTTCTTTCTTATATCTCTCTCTCTCTCTCTCTCTCTCTCTCTCTCTCTAAGTCCAAAACGGAAAAATGAAGGTAAATAAGATTGAATTCGTAATTAAACTTATAACCAATTAGTTCTTGATTACATATTTCAAAAGAGTTTTGAGACTTTTGAAGAAGATTCAATATCTTGATCCATCTTAAGCATCTCTAAAGCCTCGACAATTTCTTTAAAAGCGTCTCTAAATCTTAAAAATCCATC
This sequence comes from Trachelipus rathkii, assembly GCA_015478945.1. NCBI lineage: Eukaryota > Metazoa > Arthropoda > Malacostraca > Isopoda > Trachelipodidae > Trachelipus > Trachelipus rathkii. The sequence goes on along the minus strand of JABUQX010124700.1, from coordinate 8,382 downwards.
GTTACATTCAACCCACTTTTGTTTCAAATTTCTTATAAGTCTCTAATGTGTTGTACTCCCGATGAATGTGACAGCAAGCAACGTGCAATGCTCTTGGATATTTAAAACTTTTCTTTATTGCTGCTGCATCATCATATAACGCGTTGTAGAATCAGAAAGTAACAATGTATTTCAAACTTCGTTGTATTGCCTCTGCTAGGGATTCGCCTTTTGTCCTTTCAACAGTCACGAAACCTAATATATCTTTAAGAAAAATATATTTCCTCATTTCTATTAATATATATGTTTATAATTTGCTCTGATTATTATATTTATTATTCTTATAAATTAAAATTAAAAGACTCAACCCATCAAAAACTAAATAGTTTAAATAATTTGGGGGAATTCATACCCCCCTCAACCCACATGGATACGGCTTTGGTTCTACCTTAAAAAACATATTGATTGAATATTCGTAAATATTTGTTTGAAGCGTTCCCACATGAAAAAACAATTTCGGTCTTTAAATCTCTTTTATCCTAGTGAATTATAATAAGCATGCCTTGAAATTCCGCAAAATCGCCATTTCCAAAATTTAAGATTTTTCTCCCATTAAGTTGCAATTTGAACACAGATAGCAAATTCAAGTTAAATCTAATAATATTATAATCACTTGCAACTAAATTCTCCTCAACTTTGACATCATCCACTATGACCATACCATCACGCTTTCATTTATACTAAATTTAAGAAAGTGTTGTATGTCTTGTAGGTTCATGGACCACCTGACTCAAAAGTTGTCTAGTATACAATTTATAAATGTAATGTACAGAACTTCTATGATCCATACCAGCCAAGGAATCCCACCTCAATGTGAGGAAAATTAAAAAATCTCCATAATGA
>JABUQX010124700.1:0-2500 GCA_015478945.1 Trachelipus rathkii | reverse complement strand
CAAGCATACATGGAGAGGTAAGAAACTATTCTTAGATAGACTAGCATATATTTTGTGATCCACACACACACACACACAATATATATATATATATATATATATATTATATATATATATATATATATATATATATATATATATATATATATATGTATATATATATATATATATATATATATATATATATATAGAGAGAGAGAGAGAGAGAGAGAGAGAGAGAGTATATAACTACAATCTACGCGTAGCTTTATTATATATAGAAGAATTTGCTCTCCTCTGAGGTGTTTCAACAGAGCATTTGTGTGTTTCTTTAACATTTAATGAATATTGAATATCACCTCAGGGCTCACAATTACCACACTTTATAAATTTTTATAAATGACATCACATTACTGGCCTAGTTTCCAGCTGTGGATTTGCAGAATCATCGTCAGACCGAGATTGATTGAGGTTTCTTCTGATATGACTACTTTTCTGATTATTGGCACCTTGAAATGTCTTTGGGAGATTTTCTCAGATGAGATTTGTCGGTAATATTTTCAGAGGGATTAACATTTTTTTATTAGGCTATTTAATGAGGGAGATTCTTTAAGATATTTATTGGTTATTTCATCTATTTGATATTCACCTCTTTGTAAGTTGAAATTGTTAGTGTTTTTTATGATGAAGGATTCCGTGATTTTTCTGTTGACTGTATTTTGTATAGGTTTTATGATAGTGAATGTGTTAGTATTTATGAAATGATTTAGGTTATGGCGATGTTTGACGAGTGCGGAAGCTTGTTTACCAGATTTTAAATCGTCCTTATGTTGATCGAAACAGATTTTAAAGTTGTTAGTTTCTCCTATGTATTTTTGCAGGCAGTTATTACAGTTTATTGAGTATATGCCGGAGTCTTTAATAGGGTTATTATTTTTAGGTTTCAAGGCTTGTTTTAAGGTTAAACTGTTAGATTTTACGGTTTGTATATTATTGGGTAAGAAGTTACGAATGATATTTTTGTGAAGGTTGGGGATTGGTAAAATGTTGGAGAAAGTGTTACTATTGGTGGAACTTTTAAGGTATTTTTGTTTGGCTTTTCGTAGCGCGTTACTGACGATGTTGAAAGGATATTTTATTCTTTTGAAAATATTTTTAATGATTTTGATTTCAGAATCCATGTGTTGTGGACTAACGAGTCTATAGGCTCGGAGAAAGAGGTTGCTTAAAACTGCAGATTTGGTGGAGACATCATGATCGGAATACCAGTGAAATATATGAGGGATTGGAGGTGGGTTTTCGATAAATGCTGAAGGAGGGAAATTGGGAATTGGACCAAGAAATGAGTAGATCTAAAAAATGTATATTATTTTCAGACGATGTTTCTATTGTAAATTTTATTTCAGGGTGTAAATTATTAATAAAATTTAAAACTGTGTTTGTGTTAATGTCCTTTGGAACTAGGGCAAGTACGTCATCAACATAGCGATGCCAGATTATGGTGGGAAACCTCGGAAAAATGTGACCTTAAAAGTTCCACCAATAGTAACACTTTCTCCAACATTTTACCAATCCCCAATCTTCACAAAAATATCATTCGTAACTTCTTACCCAATAATATACAAACCGTAAAATCTAACAGTTTAACCTTAAAACAAGCCTTGAAACCTAAAAATAATAACCCTATTAAAGACTCCGGCATATACTCAATAAACTGTAATAACTGCCTGCAAAAATACATAGGAGAAACTAACAACTTTAAAATCCGTATCGATCAACATAAGGACGATTTAAAATCTGGTAAACAGGCTTCCGCACTCGTCAAACACCGCCATAACCTAAATCATTTCATAAATACTAACACATTCACTATCATAAAACCTATACAAAATACAGTTAACAGAAAAATCACGGAATCCTTCATCATAAAAAACACCAACAATTTCAACTTACAAAGAGGTGAATATAAAATAGACGAAATAACCAATAAATATCTTAAAGAATCTCCCTCATTAAACAACTTAATAAAAAAATGTTAATCCCTCTAAAAATACTACCGAAAAATCTCTCATCACTATGAAACTTCTACAAGACGACCAAGTTGCCAACTCATTCAAGAAAAGTAGTCATAATCAGAATAAGCATTATTTTTCAACCTCAGTCCTGACGAAGTGAGACGCGAACGTCCACGAAAGCTCGGCTGTGTCATTATTTATATAATCAATCATCTATATTATTTACTAAATTTGTGAATTTTAATTCAGGAATTTTAAGTGTGTTCAGTATTCATTAAATGGTAAAATTCTTTTTCATCTCTGTTGAAACCTGTAGGGGAAACAAGCCTCTTCTTGTATATATATATATATATATATATATATATATATATATATATATATATATATATAGTAAGTATATATAAAATTATATATATATATATATATATAAGGAAGTGCTACATAAGTCTGAATTTCGTTTTCACAGTGTTTAAGATTTGATTTTTATTATTTTGGCCCTTGAACTT
>JABUQX010124699.1:20000-57973 GCA_015478945.1 Trachelipus rathkii | reverse complement strand
CACTTTAGGACACGGCTCATATTATATATATATATATATATATATATATATATATATATATATTATTATATATAATATATATAATATATATTATATATGTATATTTATAGATATATAATAATATATATACTGTATATTAAAAGTGTATATTATATATATATATACCGTAAAACGGGAATGTCGCGTCCAAAATCAGGGTTACTGAAAATGTGACACTAAAGTTGGTTCAGCTATCTCTTTTTGTTTTTTCGAAAAAAAAGAAAAACAAATAAAAAAAAAAAAAAAAAAAAAAAAAAAAATAAAAAGAATTTATATTTTTATTTGGTGTTCTGCTTTGGAGGTGGGGGGTATAATTGTATTTGTATATATGATATAGGATTAATGTTAGAAGGCGATAAGTAACGTGGACCGAATTGCCCCACGATTTTGGGGGGCGGGGCAATTCGGTCCACTTCAATTTTCACATCCCTAAGAATCCTCATTAAAGTTTTTTACGTAATAAACGAAGACATGTCAGTTTCCATTTTTAATCATAATGGTATTACAGTAATATTGTAAAAACTTGGGTTCGAAAACGTATTAATAAAAAACGTAATAAAATGTTCGTTTTTGTCAAACTGCAAAATCGTAAAAAAAAGGCTCGCCCTAACGTAAGGAATTTCTTTAATTCTGTAAAGTTGCTATTCTTTTTTATTCTAAATTATACAGAATTAAGGAAATATCTTTACGTTTGGTGAGCGTTCTTTTACGATTTGCGAGTTTGACAAGAATGAACGCAAAACGCTGTTTACAAAAATGAACGCAAGTCAAGCGTTACAGGTCATCTTTTAAAAAAATGGTATTACAATGTCAATTTAAGAAATTGGGTTTTTGGGTGCTAACCATCACTTTGAGTTTGCTCCCTTTTCTCCACCATCAGATCGTAAAATAGCTCACCAACGTAAGGAATTTCCTTAATTTTCTAGCCTCTTCTTTATTACACAGAATTAAGGAATTCTTTACGTTCGTGAGCTTTTTTTTACGATTTTGCCCGCTGTTTGACAAAAACGAACTTAAACTCGTCAAAATTCTGTACGATTGCATTTATTTTTTATTTTATATTACACAGAATTAGGAAATTCTTTACGTTTGGTTGAGCGTTTCTTTTACGATTTTTGCGCTGTTTGACAAAAAACAAGGCAACGCTGTTTGACAAAAAAAACGAATGCAAATCGAGCTTTTAGGCATATTTACGTTTCGTAAGAAACCAATCAAGAACGGAAAAACTGCTTAAGTCTGGCAACATCATCGCAAAGTATCCCTTTGTATCCCTGCCGTGTTACTTTTGCGTAGGTGTGTGTAAACCATCTTGCTGAAAAAAATTTTTTACAAGTTAATTAGGCCTATGTGGAAAAACTTTACCTACCTATCTTGCTGTAAAGTGTAAAATTATGTTTTAAACATTATATTTCGGGCATCTTTTTGTAACAAAGAGTATTAAAAATATTAATTTAATGAAGATTTTCATGTGGACCGAGTTTGTGTTCGTTTTTTAAACCTGGACCGAATTGCCCCATGTTACAATTTTTATAATAAAAAATTTTACCTCTTGCCTGAATGACTCCAACGATTTGCATTAAGGTTATGAACTATTTTTAAGTACTATATCTTGGTACCAATAATGTAGTACAATTATTTTGACCTGTATGATTCTTAGCAATTAGCCTAAAATTTACCCGATTTTATAGTGCTCAGAAAAAGAAAAAAAAATCACAAAATTAATGGACTTAAATTAAAGGTTTCATAAAAAATTAATACCTAAGACATAAAAGAACATTATTTTACATCGTTAGAGATATATTTTACATCGTATAGGCTATTTTTGAGCCACTGGACGAAAAATGCCCCACGTGGTTCCGAAGTTGCCCACATGCGACCGAAATTTTACCCCTTTTACGCCGTAAAACGGGGCAATTCGGTCCAAAATCAGGGGTACTCAAAATGCTAAGGTTTATGGAGACTTTATTTTTTTTTTTTTTTCGAAATTTTTTTTTTTATATGTTAATGTTATCCTTTGGGAGTAGAATTATATAATTGTATTGGTAAATATTAATATAGGATTAATGTAGAAGGAGATAAGTTAACGTGGACCGAATTGGGCCCCACGATTTTGGGGGGCGGTGGCAATTCGGTTTCCACTCAATTTTCTACATTTCCCTAAGTAATGCCTCATTAAGTGTTTTATTTAATTAAACTATGATAAGTTCAGTTTTCATTTTAACACATAATGGTATACAATATTATTTAAGAAATTGGGTCGAAAACGTAAAAAAACGTAATAAAATGTTCGTTTTTGTCAAATGCAAAATCGTAAAAAAGGCTCGCCTAACGTAAGGAATTTCTTTAATTCTAAAGTTGCTATTCTTTTTTATTCTTTTTTATACAGAATTAAGGAAATTCTTTTACGTTTGGTGAGCGTTCTTTTACGATTTGCGATGTTGACAAAAATGAACGCAAAACGCTGTTGACAAAAATTGAACGCAAGCTAAGCGTGTTAGGTCTGCTTTTTAAACATAATGTATTACAATATTAATTTTAAGAAATTGGGTTTGGAAAACTAATAAAATGTTTGAGTTTGCGTTTCGTTTTGTCAAACGCAAAATCGTAAAAATGCTCACCAAACGTAAGGAATCTCCTTAATTCTGTAAGGTTGTTTATTACACAGAATTAAGGAAAATCTTTACGTTTGGTGAGCATTTTTTTTACGATTTTGCGCAATGTTTGACAAAACGAACTGTAAGTAAAAAAATTCTTGTAAGGTGCAATCTTTTTTATTTATATTACACAGAATTAAGGAAATTTCTTTACGTTTGGTGAGCGTTCTTTTACGATTTTGCGCTGTTTGACAAAAACGAACGCAAACACTGTTTGACAAAAACGAAGCAAACTCGACGTTTTAGGCATATTACGTTTCGTAAGAACCCAATTGCAAGAACGAAAAACTGCTTAAGGTCTTGGCAACACATCAGCGAAAAGTATTTCCCTTTGTATCCGCCGTGTTACTTTTGCCGTGGGTGAACCATCTTGCCTGAAAAAAAAAATTGTTACAAGGTTAATTAGGCCTATGTGGAAAAAACTTTACCTACCTATCTTGCTGTAAAAGTGTAAAAAATTATTTTAAACATTATATTTCGGACATTTTTTTGTAAAAGAGATTAAAAAAATTTAATAATGAAGATTTCAATGTGGACCGAATTGCCCCACGCAAAATTTTTAAACCTGGACCGAATTGCCCCGTGTTACAATTTTTACAATAAAACATATTTATCTCTTGCCTGAATGACTCCAACGATTGCATTAAGGTTATGAACTATTTTTAAGTACTATATCTTTGTACCAATAATGTAGTACAATTATTTTGACGTGTATGATTCTTAGCAATTAGCCTAAAATTTACCCGATTTTTTAGTGCTCAGAAAAAGAAAAAAAAATTCACAAAATTAATGGACTTAAATAAAGGTTTCATAAAAATTATACCTAAGCATAAAAAGAACATTTATTTTAACATGTTAGAGATGATATTTTAATCGTATAGGCTTATTTTGAGCCCACTGGACCGAAATCCCCACGTGGTCCGAATAGCCCCACATGGACCGAATTACCCCGTTTTACGGTAATATAATATATAATATTATATTTATATATATATAATTATATATATATATATAATATTTATATATATATATAATATATAATATATATTTTATTTATTTATTTCTTATATATTATATATATATATATATATATATATATATATATATATAATATATTATATATATAATAAATAAAAAATATATATATTTACTATATATATATTATATTAATATATTATATATTATATATATATATTATATATATATTATATATATATAATATATATAATTTAGAGGAGGTACCGGAATTCCGTCCGGAATTTGACATTTTTTTCCGGTTCCGGTTCCGGCCGGAATATTTTTTTTAAAATTTCCAAAAGGACCGGAATTACTAATCTACTTCTGAGAAAAATTTGATGGAAGAGATTTATTTACATAACCCATGGCCCATCTTTTAACAAAAAATAATAGTAGCCTTGTGTAGCATTTCATACAGTGTATTACATATCTACAGTATTATTTAAATAAAGTTTACTTAATACCTCAAAATATAGGATTATAAGATAATTCTCATTAAATTCAAATTTAATTTCAAGATTATATATATATATTATATATATATTAATATATATATTATTTATATATATATATATATATTATATATATATATAAATATATATATATATATATTATATATAGATAAATATATATAGATATATAACTTTCTTTAAACACTTTTTAAAATATTGCTGAATTATGGTGCAAGTAAAAGTTAAAACTGTCACCCAGTATTGGGCAGATATTTTTAAACGTATTTTCTCAAATATATTTCCTGCCTTCTGAAAATGAAAATAATTTCTCTGAATATATGGGGGAGACTGGAAAGGAGAGTAATTTTTGGGCTAGTACTGCTATGTTTGGAAATTTAGCTTTGGTCACTTTCCACCAATTAAGTAATTTTTCTTTTCCCAGATTAAAAATTGATTTCTCTGGTAAAAAAAATTTCAATTTCTTTAAGAATTTCACCTTTTGAAGAGTCACTGATTTTTCTTTTTTTCCTTTTTACACTAACTGACTCGCTGTCACTTTCACTTTCTTCAAACATAAAAACTAAGTAACTTTGCAGTAATTTCTTTTCTTAATGTTCCTGATGATTTTGAGGTACTTGGCAAATCTAAGTTCATTGTAGATAATGCTCGTTTCTGAAAATGGATGGATGACTCATCGCCTGAACCTTCTTCTGTACTGTACTTCTTATTTGCATATTTCTTCAAGCATCCATTTTCTACTCAATTCTCTTATTTCATTAGAAAATAAAGTCAGTTTGTATCTTGGGTCTACTACAGTACATAAAACAATTATCTTGTGTTTCCTTAGTTTCTGTCCTGTCCTTTCTCTTCCTTTTTATTCATAAATCTAAACTCTAATGTCTTCTTCAGCTCTTCTTTTAAAGTCTGAACTCTGCTGTCATCCTAAGAGTTTGAGAGATATGCTGGAGAGCTCAAATATGGAGAATAATTAATGATATAATTGATTTTGCCTTATACAGGGTTCACACTTTCTGGAAAGTCAGGGAAAGTCAGGGAAAGTCAGGGAAAAAAAAATTGGTCAGGGAAAGTCAGGGAAACGTTTTAAAATATGCTGAAAGTCAGGGAAATTCCAAAAAAGTCAGGGAAATTTTAAAATTTCCAAACATATGAAGAATGATCCATGGACCAAGTTACATATTTTTGATATATTTTTTTTTCCTTACTGTATAATTGTGGAATGAGAGATGTATTTGATAAGTGAATGAAAAGGATGGGCGAGGAATGACATTCCATAAATCTACTTCTATCCTGTTTCTTTCTATTTTTAGTTCACTATTACCTACTATTCTTCCTATTCTGTTCGTAGAAGTTGTTCCAAGTTCATCCTTCCGATTGAAGGTGATTGGTATATGGATGTGTTTTAAACTGTATGACTTATGACTTAATCTGTTTATATCTTTTTCTTTTTAGGGAATTATACTTTTTGAGGTGTTTTTTTTTTGAGGTTTGACGAAGTGATTTTTGATTTTTGTGCAGTTGAAGGTATTTATTATTTTTTATAAATGACTTCAGCAAAAAAAACTTAACTTTAAACGACCAGTGGTTTGGACGTCAACTGAACCTTGGTTTCATTTCTGTTCAAGATTTTACAATGTTCGTGTACTTAATGATATGGAAAAAGATTTTCTTAAGTCCAGTAAAAAAATGCCTGCTACAACCAAACAACTGAAGCTTTTGCATATTAGATTTACATGAAAAACTTGAATGCCAGACTGTGCAAATCAAAATGACAAAATGACAGAAAAGATATCCTCTGAAGTACAAGCCTGTCCAATGGCTTCTTCATCATTGGATTCCTAGTATATTTATTCATCCAGCCAGAACAAGGAAACAAGATTTTGATTTATTGCGAAGTCTTGCATACCCACAATAAAATCAATGAGATTCTGTTGCTGAGAAAGAAAAAGCACTATACTCTATTTTGCAGTGAAGCTCATTCTACCTTAATTAAAAATTCAAAATATTTTTTGGATGGTGATTGTCCTCTAAGAGACTTGATGAGTTTTTTTTTCTTCTATAGCACCTGAAAATCAATTAAGCGGAAATTGTGGCAAATTATTAATTAGACTGATAATTTTCGCATGGAAATGCGGCAGTGGAAGGAGGGTTTTCTATTAATTAAGCAATTTTAGTGGAGAATCTGAAAGACTATAGTCTGATTGTCTCAAAGAACAGTGCACAATTCTATAAGATCTTCATGAAAGTATTCATAAATTTCCTATCACTCAAAAAATGTTGACAAATGTAAGGGCTGCCCATAGGAGATATGAAGAACATCTCAAAGAGTCAAAAACAGAAAGAAAAAAGAAGAGAATAAAAGGTTGAAAAAAGAATATTATCCATACAGATCAATAAACCTTGAGAGCAGAGAAAGATGTATGAAAACTGAAGGGCTTTAACAGAAGAAAGCCGCTATAAAAATCAAAAATTCAATGCTTGAGAAGAAAAAGTTAACTAAATCTCCCCATTTAAACTTTTGTGATTACAGTGGACGATATTCACCTAGGCCATTAAGGTCGGCAATTATTTTTTTTGTTTTCATATGAATATTTCTTTTTCTTTTTTTGAAAAAAATAAAAAAAAGGGAGTGCTTTGGACGGCTATGGGTAAGGTATAGGCGATTGCTAAAAAAAAAATATTTTTTTAAATCACCCTTGATGATGAACAATTTCTAAAGTAAGTTTTCCAATAATTTAATGTATGAACTTAGTAAATAGGCTGCAATAATTAATTAATAGATATTTTATACACCAAAAATAATGAACACGCTGGTCAGGGAAAATTTGCAGATTTGGTCAGGAAGTCAGGGAAATAAATTCAAAATATTTAGTGGGAACCCTGTTATAGTTCCGTTAACCATGAGGAAATGGTTGCAAATCTACTTAGAGAGTTTTTCAAGTATTTGCCTTTATGAGTATTCAAAGGTTCAGTAATTTATGTTCTATTAAAAAAACTTTTAGAGGTCTTTTCAAACATTCAATTCTTTCTTGAATCAAATATTTGCTATTCCACCTTGTATTAACATCTTGAATTGGCATAGTGGCTTGCAAGATGTGGATCCAAGTCTCTTTGTATTCTAAGTTCATTACAGCTTAAAAACTGGAATTAATTGAAATGTGTACAAATATTCCTACATTTCTTTTTTAAATCACACTGTTCTTTGAGAAAATAAGGCATCTTTTATTAACATTTTTGGAAGTTTATGAATAAACAAGAAAAACGTTGTGTATCCTGCTAAATTAGTTCCAAGGTTCATGTTATATGCTCCATCTCAAAGGATCTCAAATAGATTTTGTTAGGAGGGAATTGTCCCATATTACTTCATCATAATTTCAAAACTGCATGGTGATTTTTAATTTTCCAGAATAGAGAACTGGGGAAATACTTGCAAGTGGAGTACACAGTCCATTTTTAACTCGCTGGTAAGCCAGAGGGCAGTTAAAGAAATAAATGAGTCGTTGAATTATTTAGCTCTCTATTATATCTGTAGTAAATGATATCTTGATCAGCCTTAGATAACCTTCCGAATACTGCTGATCTTGATTTCCTGATGAAGTTTGTAACATCTTCTCTACAAATATTTTTATACTTATAGGAATATGATTGTTGGTTGAAGGATGGCAATAAGTTCCATGGAATCCTGCTCTTCAGGTGACTAGTGATATGGCTGGTTAACTTCATTGCCGATTAAAAAATTCATTATTTTCCTGTGATTTGGGTCATTGATATGCCAAATCTTTTTTTGGGGAGAAACTCTCTTCTCAAAACTCACTTATTTCAACGGCTGGATCTATTGCTCTTTGTTGTTTCCCCGTCTAGAAAATACAGACTCTTCCCTGTTACTATTAAAATTTTTGAGGACTTCCAGATGTTTTCCCTTCGATGTGGAATTTCCATTGTTCATGAAGTGGGTTTACTAAAATGTAAAGAATTTTATGTTGGAAGTGGGCGTTGTACTAATGTATGATTTTATGTTTGAAAGTATTAATATATTTTTTTTTACATATTCTTTATGTTTAAAACGAAAGTTCATAAGAAAATTCCGTGCCGTCGGAATTTTTTTTTTGATGATTCCGGTAATTCGGTTCGGGCCGAAACTGAAAATTTCAGTTCCGGTACACCCCTATATATTATATATATATATATATATATATATATATTATTATATATATATTATATATATATATATATTATATATATATATATATATAGTACATCCCTATATATATAATTTATATATATATATATTTATATACGGTTATATATATATAAGGGTCCTGTAGTCATCTTTTTCTTTACATTACAGGAACTTGGTTGATTTGATTATTATTATACCCCGTGCGCACTAATGTAAAAGACGAATCGTGCTTCTCGAAGATTGCTAAACTGGACAGGATGAGGGACTCATCAGTGGCTACAAACTTTATCTACTATTGGTCAACTTGGAAGAGAAGAAGAGGCTTGAATGAGACGATGCACATATAAGAATAATTTTTAATAGTATATCTTATATATATATTTCTTGAGCAATGTCAATGTAAATCTTATCTTATATTTATATATATATATATATATAATTATATTTGTTCAAATAATAAATGTAGAATATAGAAGTCACATTCCTTTAATAAATAGTTTCAGTAAATAATAATATTCTCCTTTCAACAAAAATGCGTAGCAGTAATTGTCAGCTTTATTTACAATGATAAATCTTCTTAATAATAATATAATTATTCATTAGCATTAAAATAGAAATCGAGTCTGTAATAATCTTTGAGAGAGCGTGGTTTCGTGGAATACTTTAATTACACTTGTGAGAGAGAGAGAGATAAACAACTTGATATAGTAAAATATTCTTGAACGTAGATATGCGATTCTGCACAAATAGTCTTTGCATAAAATATTTAAATCTTGTAGAATACAACAGTGAATAATCTTCTTTGCAGAAATTATCATACAATGTGATACGGAATAAATAGACTTACTGTGTTTCTGCAACAGTAGATTGGATAAACGATGATGCGGTCACTTCAACGACCAATGGAAAATAGTAGCTTGTCTTAAGCATAGATTCAATACGAATAATAAATAGGAATGGCTTCACTTTATAATAAGAATATTCAAATTGTAAAATAATATCACACGAGTTATCTTAAAACACTAGATTAACTCTTAGAATGCTAAAAACACAAATAATACTTTCTGCGTAACAACAGTCTTTGAACACGACCTCTCTCACACGAAACCAGCGTCAGACTCTCTCTACTAATACAATACATTCTACTATATACTACAATAATTCAGGGCTTATCAACAGGTGGCGCGTTTGCCCTTCAACCTACTTACTATTTATACAATATTTGAAATAGATTTTAAATGCATTGTTTTTTCTCTTTATCTATACGATTAAATTATATAATGTATATAATTTGAGCGGTATAGAATACCCTCCCCTCCGAGGAAGGAATTTTGATATAAAATTTCTATGATGTACTGTACATTGATTTTAAATAAAAACAAAGCGTTTAAAATTCGATTTTAACTACCTTTCCTACAACATATGATATATTATGTCATAGAACAGATTCTCATTCTTCCAAAATCTCCAATTTCATTTCCTTATGATCAGGTAAGCGTTTCAGGGAGTTATAAACATGAAAAAAAAAAAAATAAAATAAATTCTAATCTAAAATATATCCATCTGCAGCTCATTGAAACATCTACCATAAATTGCCAACCATTTCAATGAAAGAATGGACACGAAAAGAACCTGAAAAACACTAATCAGAAAATGACAAATTGTTACGTTTGGAAGAACAGGAAGGAAGATACGAAATTCATTCAGATACAGGGATACTATTGAATAGGGAGGTAACCCTATTAGAGAACGAAGAAACCGGACTTGGTCCCGAATCCCGTTGAATAGCGGATATGGTTTGTAATCACTATCAGAAGTATCAGTTTCCGACTTCGATATATCTGAACTACGAAAAGATGAACTTTCATTATTATTATTAAAACCCGAAAATGAAGATTGGAAAGTACTATCAGACCGAGAAGTATTTCCTTCAGAGCGATTATGACTAACCTGATTCGGACTATTTACATCATTTTGAATACGAATAGGATCATGAAAAGAAGAATTAGAATATGGAAGATTGTTTCTTTCATGAATTTGACTAGGAATCTTACTTGCACTTCTTGCATATTGATGAGGAAACATGACATTTTCATCTTCGTCATCTTGAGATAAACTTTCCGTTTCATCATTTACCTCATTATTGAAATGAACTTTCTTGCTTTGATCAGATTTAATAGCAGAATTTTCCTTACTTTGAGGGAAATTTGGATCAAGAATAGGTTCAGCAACAATTTTGAAATTATCGCTATGAACAGCGATCTCTCGTCCACTTTGCAAGCATTGTAATATAAATCTGTTTCTCCCCAAGATTCCGACAACCCTGTACGGTCCGACCCATCGTTTGTGTAATTTCTTAGGTAATCCAGAAGGTTTTATATTTAATATGTACACACGACTACCCACGAGAATATCCCTATCCAGAGCTTTACTACGTTGTCTGGTTATGAATTTGTTCGTTTCATTCTCTAAATTTTCCTTTGCTATCTCACGAATCAAATTCGTACGTATTGCTAAGTCTTTTAGCTCTTCATGACTTGGTTGAAAATCTTTATTTATACTAGAGAAAGGTGTGATGTAGTTATCTACATCGTAAGGTAAGCGTTTATTGTACGAATATAGAACAAAATGTGGACTTTCCCCTAGCGTTTCATTGTAGGTGCTGTTCAAGCACAATTGAACGAATGGAAGGTAGGATGTCCAATCATTACCATGATCCTTGACATAACGACGCAAGTAATCTTTTACTTGTAAATCACAACGTTCCACGTTGTTATCTTGAACAGGAGGAAGGATAGAAATTTCAACTTTGGGAATTTTCCAAAGCTTACATAGCTGTTTGAAAAATGAAGGAACAAAATCACCTGCATCTTTCGCGAAAAGAACTGAAGGTGTGTTATGACGAACGATAACTCTATGAAGCAAAGCGTTTGCTAGATGAACACCATTAACGAAGGTTTGGGACCACAATTCGACATACCTCGAAAAGTTGAATCCTTTGAAAACCAGGAATATATTTAGAACCGTTTTTAGAACAAGGAGGGAAGTGGTCCAATGATTGCAGTGTGAATTCTAATAAATCGGATGAATGCGATTGGTACTTGTAAATAAGATGCACGCTTAGAATGTTTCCCCTTCACAAAAAAAAAAGAAGGCCACTCTTAAAAAAATTGCAGAACAAGCTTTGATAACTTCGGAAACGTGTAACGTTCTCTGATTCTTTTCTCTGTGCGTAGAGCACCCATGTGGCCAGAGCCAAGACTACAGTGATTTAGATTTAAAACAGTATAAACTAAAGAATTTGGAACTTCAATGAGATATATTGCATCTCCTTCGTAACGTAATATAATATATTTTTAATATATGCATGTGGATAACAAAACGTGTTTCCTTTTTCTTTAATAAACTTTATAATAGGAGCTAATCTTTCACATTTTTCTTGTTCGGTTTTAATCACTTCGAACGTAAGATTATAAAGCTTTTTATCTGCGAATGATGAATCAATATTTGACACCAAAGATATAGGAGAAATAGAAGGTGGTGGACATCTTGAAAGAATGTCTGGAACAATATTCTTTTTACCTTCAATAAACAATATTTCTGGGTTAAATGCGTTAACCCTTAAAGCCCATCTGGCCAATTTATGCGTCAGATCCTTGCTTTTGAAAATTTGCACCAGAGGTTTGTGATCTGTATAGATCTTTATTGGATACCCATAAACTATATTCCTAAATTTAGACAATGACCACGTTATCGCCAAGGCTTCTCTATCAATCGAGCTATAGTTTCTCTCGGCCTTGCTCAACATTCTTGAAGCGAATGATATTGGTCTGTCGTTACCATTTGAATCTCTCTGTGCGAGGACTGCCCCTAGACCTATTCCACTGGCGTCTGTGCATAAAAAATAAATTCTTTATTGAAGTCTGGAAATTGCAATAAAGGTTCTAAGATTAACTTTTGCTTGAGAACATCAAAAGCTTTTTGTTGCTCTTCTTGCCAGACGAATGTTACACCCTTTTTGAAAAGAGCTGTGATCGGCTGTGCAACAACAGAAAAATGAGGAATAAAATTGCGATAAAAAGATGTGAACCCAATGAAAGAACGTGCTGAACTAATATCTGTAGGTACTGGAAATGATTTGAGTACTTCTAACTTACTAGGATCTGCAGAAAGACCTTCACTACTAATAAGGAACCCTAAATACACTAATGACCTTTTGAAAAAGTTTGCTTTTTCCAACTTGATTTTAAGCTTCGCTTTCTTTAAAGCATCAAACACTAACCTTAGACTACGATAGTGTGAATCTATGTCTTTAGAATAAACAATGATGTCATCAAGATAGATGAGCGCGTGAATACCTAACAGATGAGAAAGAGCTGCTTCCATTATTTTACAGAAGACATGAGGTGCTGTACGTACTCCCATTGGCAAACTCGCGGTTGCCAATGTCCCCGATGAGTTGTAAACGCGAGATAAGGCCGACTTTCTGGCGAGACTTCCACGTTATAGTAACCCGTAAGTAAATCGAGGGAACTGTATACTTTCGAATCCCCTAACTTTGACAAAGTATCCTGAATATTGGGTATAGGGAACTGGATAGGTACTACATACTTATTCAATTTCCGGTAGTCCAAAACAATCCTTGGACGCGCACTATCCTTTTTGGCTATCACAAGGAGAGGGCTGGAGTGGGGTGAGTCAGAAGGTTCAATGTATTCCTTGAGGATACAGTCGTTCACCCAGCTATCAATATCAGACTGAAATTTGTGCGGAAGGAGGTAATTTGGAGTAAATATATACTTCGGACGATCGGACGTTTAATTCTAATTTAAACTTACCCAAAGGACATACGTCGACACGATCGTTACTAAGAGCAACTACTTCTCTGTTTTCTATTAAGAAATCAAGGATGGTTTCTAACTGTGACGCATCCTGTAACACCACTAAGTCCGCTTCTTTCTTCGACTTTGAAAGCAAAATTTCCCTATAAACATCGCGTAATTCAGCGCTAGAAAGACCCTCGGATGTATCTATCCGGTTTATATTTGAATAAGAACTACGAAAACCCAAAGAATTTGCTTTAGAAACCCTTGTATTTTTATCCATAGTGACTGGAGCTGAACTTAAATTAACACATTTGACTAAAATTGTGCCGTCTTTTACACCACTTAAAACATTTGCAAAAATGACATTTGAAACAATATTTTTCTCAGAAACGAGAGGTATACTTCTTCAGGGGGTAAGGTTCCCGCCTTTGAACGAACGTCAACGGACAATATCGTCGTTGAATAAGCATTAAATTGAACGGTACTCGGCAAAAATAAATCGTAACTTTCATCATCGAAAATTGAAAGTTCATGAACATAAGACTCGTGCTCGAAATTAATAGATTGCGTTTTGCAAAAAGAAACAGTAGGATCGACTTTAACATCGTCGTTAAGAGCATTTTTATCATGCGATAATGGATTAAAAATGGAATTCTTATCATCAATGAGCGGACTCCAAACAATTAATGGAATACTACTTGTGCCCCTTTCGTCATTCATAATCAACATTTCATTCTTTAAATCAATAGAGATGGGCAACGAAGCGAGTACATCAGTGCCTAATAACATATTCCCACTGAAAGTACATTGGTTATTAACAATGATTACATGAATATTGAACAATCTATCGTTCAACAGTAGCTGGAGTTTTACACGACCTAAATTTGGGATCACGTTCCCAGATATGGATTTTAGCACTATGTTATCCTCTTTCAATTCTAAAGGATAGTATTTTCTTAACCTTTCGAACGTCCCCTGACGTAATAAAGAAACACCCGACCCAATGTCTAAATAACTTGACATCTCGTAAATAAACTCATACTCTACAGTGAGTTTTACCTTTAGAAAATAGCTCTTACCTATTGCAGGATTATCATCTATTTTATACACATTTGAAACAGACGATGTATTATTGAAAATATTTGGAATATTAGCCTCTAATGGCGCAACTACGACGTTCTGAGGCAGAAAACTCGTAGCCTTTCTCAAAAATTTGACTTAGGAAAATAAGAAAACTGATCCTGATTTTGATCAAAAATCGGCGGATTACGGAAATTTGAGCAGCGATTTCGTACTGATTGATGCGGAAAATAAGAATTATTAGAATACATTGCATGCCTTTGTGAGTTATATTTCTCAGATTTATAATGAAATTGCTTATTTGGATTATAATTAGGATCCAATAAGTGCACTTGAGACTCTAAATCGTTCTCTGAAAAATGGTACGTGTGCGGAGAATTATTTCTACAACCTTTGTTTCCGGCGTTTCGCAGCTCGGTTTTTGAATAATTATTTGACCTACCTGTCATGCGATTATCATAATTTGCACCCTTATGATATGAATTTGGCATATTATAGCAATGATTTACCTGGTAACTTCCCCTTGAGTTACTTTGACCCCTATGAAAATTAGAATTTGAACCCCTATGAACATTAGAATTTGAACCCCTATAGAAATTCGTCTGATTTCTTTCGTAATTTTCTCGCTCGACTGGCGTTATAACTTTCACCCTCTTAATACCCTGAGGTGAATAAGGTTCCCAGGATGTGCCCTGGCAGTTTCTTTGAGACCCCCGCAGATGTGGCTTGTAACACATTGAACAAAAAGAACTGAACACGCATTCAGAAGTATGGTGGGCATGTCTTTCACAGTTACGACAAAACACACCTTTTTGCGTATTCTGATGCTTTGGAGATAAGGAATTTGCATTTGAAAATGACTTTTGAGGATACCGAGGCTTACTTTTTACTGTATGAGCCTGGTGAAAGGATTGTGGAGCCACATTTTTCTCAGTTTGTGTGTGATACACTGTGGTAGAAAAATTTGGATTTGGAGCTTTATTTGACGCCGATGCAATCTTGCCATTATTTAAAGAGTGAGTTTTCTTCAAATATGTTTGAATCTGCTTTGGAATTGAATTATTAACATCAAAATCTTCGTGTATGACCCGTTGAAATTGAGGTTTAGCATTTGAATATAACATAGAAAATAAGAGTAAACGACGCTGCTCGTCACTAAACTTTACGTCATGCATTAACGCAGCTGAATCAAGGAAAGTTTGTAAAACTTTTTGAGCTTCCGTTATGAACTCTGGAAGTGAGTGATTATGAGACCATTTTACATTTATGAACTCACTGAAGGCTTCGAAAGAACTAATAGAGACCAACGGATTTAAGCAATATGACAGATTCTTCTTAAAATCTTCCCAATTGTCAGCCCGGAAGAGTTCCGGTGTATTTCTTATAAGATATGAAGCATTGCCTTCCTTCATATTCACAAAACGTACATAGCTCCGTAATTTCTCGACATCGGAGGTTATCTGTTCATCCTGGAAGTATAAATCTATAGCCGTAAACCACGATCCAAGCTCCGGTCCAACCCACCCAAGAATTGTTTATAAACCCCACCAACAGAGGTATGTTGGGCTTAGAGTGTCTCAAACGGTCAATGTTCAACGTTTGACGCTCCATGTTTGCAAAATTATTTAACTGAGAAAAAGAATGATTATTTAAATCGACGGATTCAGCCCCGTGAGCTATCTCTGCAGGAGGACTTTGCTCCGTTATATCGTGTGAGGAAACTTCAATGTTGTCCTCTGTATCAGAAGGCATTTAAAAATGATGAATAAATTATGACCAGAAAAATATTAAACCCTATATTCAAAGAACACGAAAAAAATCCCACAACAGCATAGAACGGAAAAATAATACAATAAAAACCACGTAGAATGGAATGCAAAAACTACTGGCGTTACACTTTCTGCAGTTGCTCAGAATGAATACTGGACATAAATTAGTTAAATAAATGGAAAGGGACGTTTTGCCTTCAATAATAATAAATATTAAAAAATATATAAGAAAAAAAAAAATATAATCTTTTTATTTGTAATAAAAAAAAAAAAAAATTATTTTGACTCTTAATATTTAGGAAAAACTCTCCCAAAAACAATGCCTTATATCCTCGTTCCGATGCACAGAGAAAACTTTCTTTTCGATTTTTATGTACTGTCTCTGATCATTGAAAAATCTGAAATTGTGGATTTCGCTGGAAGGATGCAATCTCTTCTTTGACAAGTACCTCAAAAACAATAAAGAACATTAATATACATGTAAATAAAAATGTAAAAACACAACAATATATATATATATATATATATATATATATATAAAATTATTTAGTACTTGTACTTGAGCTTGTACTTGACCTCCACGCAAATTTTAAATATCCCAGATTTCATTCAGATAGCACACTTCACACAAGTCACCTTTTGTGGCTATAATAAATTTGTGAAAACAAATGGATAAATTTTTATTTTGAGTTGAAAAATTTTCATACAAAAAAAAAAAAATACTTTTTCACTGCAAACTGGAATTTCTCTCGCAACAGTAGGAGAGGAAATGAGGAAGAAGAAATATTTTTAAATTTTCTGCAAAATTTTTATTTGCAGGTGATAACCCGTCAATGTAAGGATTTTAGTATATAGAAAGAAACTATTACGCATAAGCCTCACACATTCGTACAGGTGGTACACAGACTATACAGGATGATATATGTTCATAAAATATATGACATATATGTAAAATATATAAATTTCAATAAATATTTATATCAATATTTAATTAAAGTTCTTTCAGAACATTTAAAAAAATTTGTTAAAAGTAAATAAACAGACGACAAAATTTTACAGTTATAATACGAGTCTCGTATAACTGCGTATAATCTAGAAATATCTGGTATGAAACCCAATGAACCCGTCTATAGTATCTTTACTATTATAAAATCAACCCCGTTATTACATACAAAAACTAGCCTCTGACAGCCTATCTTGAACAATTAAGAAACTAGAATATTCTATATTCTATGAATACACAAAAATAAATAATAAAGTATTTTATACTATATAATTATATATATTCTATTTATATATAATGATATAATTATTGTTCAAGTAATAAAAAAGTTTTATAAAATGTTAAATATATTTTAACAAATGAGAATGAAATATTGAAACAAGGATTCTATGTTTCAGAAACGCGAGGCTACAAAAGATATTTTGATTACGTCACTACGTCCACAGATGCCGCAGCCAATTAGAATTCAGCAAATATCGTTTATATATTACTTATAACAGGCGAGGATTGAACCCAAATGACAAAATGGCTATTTTTATGAAAATATTAAAAAATATATTTTACATAAAAATATGAAAAAGAAATTATTTTACTTACAGTATTTGCATTTTACATACATACAAACAGTACCTGAAGACATTTCTACAGTTCATACAAATATAATACCAGATTAATTTTTTCTCAAAGACATCTAAAACTGCTCCGAGAATGATGGATCCGTTGAGGAATGGAAAAATATGATTCGCAACTTGTAGGCTTCTGCTCCCCGAAAATGAGCCTTGAGAAAATTACTCAATGGTGGCCTAACGTAAAACAAAACCAAATACAATCAACTCACCCTGTTGTTCCTTCCTTGATTTAAGATGAAAAATGTAAAGAAAAACGTACTTTTTTTTATAGGTAACCAAACTGATACCTATGTCTTAAAACTATCTGTTGGGTATGCTACTCTCAGCTACACCAACCAAAGGATCTCACCCTACTACCCTGATCACTAGTCAGACCTACACAGTGCGCACCTAAGAACTAACTACCACGGGTCATTTACGGGTACACATCCAGAGGGAGGGTCAACACATGTACATTTAAGGAAAAAAATCATCCACAGGATGTTACCTGTAGACAGAAAGAAAATATATGTAATACAAAACCAAACCAAAAAACAATATTGATAACAAAAAAACTTGCGTGCAAGACAAGACCAAAGCCTCCAAAGAAAACAAAAAACAGGCCAGGATCTTCTTAAGCATAAGTCAAGCAACATGCAACCTAGAAAAAAACAAACAAAAACAATCACTCTTATACCTTTCTCTTCCTCCCCCTCTTTCACTTGTGTAAAACCGTTTTCACACCACCTTACTTTTCTTGACCCGACACACCTAACCCCAAACCACACCTACTCATAACACACCTACCAACACACCACACACCCACACCTAACACCTCACCCCACCACCAGACCCCACTCCAAAACACCGCACTCACTCCGGATCAGACATATCCGAGTCACGGATATACCCCAACCTTCTTAACAACACAACATGATTCTCTTTCACCTTCTCTCCACCTTCGTTTTCACTATCACTTGTACTCGAAAAATAATCCCAACATCTTTCTTTCCAATCCAGATAGTTCTCACCTTTTCTTCTTCTCATGAATTCTTTCACTTCCGCACTCCGCTTATCAACCTTACACCTACGTTTCACTTGTTCTTTTTTCCTTGCTCCCTTTGATACCTCACCACACCCTTCATTCACTTTCAACACCTCCACCTTACTACTCATCTCATTCTCCATCTGCGACACCTCTCCATCACCACCCTTACGATCACTTACCACACTCCCTTCTACCATCTCTGACCCTCTTGACCTTTCTACAACCTCTGATAACGTATAGCACAATCTATCGTTCTTCACACCAGTATCCAGTATTTCACACATCTCTTCATATTCCTTCTTACTGTCACAAATACTCGTATCACTACCACCACTATACCTACTCATACCTCTTCCATACCCTACTTGATTCTCACCAGTCACACCCACACCTGCCAGGTGTACCAAACGACTTCCCCTACCTGCACTCACCTTCCTTTCTTCCTTATTCACCCCTCCCTCAGAACTCCTCTGAACCTCACTCCGCTTACACACCTCATCATAATCCTTATAGACATCACAATTTCTCCACAAATGCCTATCTGACCTGCAAAAGTCACACCTCTTTCGATTATCATAACCTTCACTTCCCAAATACACATTATTCCTTCTACCTCCTGTTGGAGCAGCCACGTCTACTCTCTCACCTCTATCACCATTACCCTGTACGGGTTGTCCCCTACCTACACCTCTACCTTCTTCCCTTTGTTCCCCATACATACCTCTTTTTGGACATTTAAATGCGTAATGGTACCTCGAACCACACAAATTACACTCAGTCACATTACCAAACCTATCTTTAGCATTCAACATTTGACCATCACCCCATTCACCACCTCTGGGCCCAACTCTCTGAGTCCCTTCAGCATACCTCTGATTTCCTTGAGTACCATACCAACTACTAACATTTTCACCACCTACAGCCCCCTCACATGGTACCTCACATTTATTCCCTGCTTTCTTACCAAAACCTTCACATATATTAATTAATGCATCTCGAAAAGTACGAAACACCCACTCCTCTTTCCCACAATAGGCCAACACCATTTGTCTCTGATTATCACTCACATCTGCTCCTTCCAATAGGTGAACGCATTTCATATCTTCACCTAAATCAACCTTACCAACTATCTTACACTTTCTCTCAATCACTTCATACCTATTTACATATTCCCTCATCGTTTCATCTTTCTTTCTTTTGATATAAAAAAACTCACATAACTTATCATAACGATCCCTTTGTTTCTCTTTCGCAAACCGTTCATCCAACCTTCGTAATATTTCATCAACACCTTCTTGCTTACCTAATGCCTCCCAGTCTACCATCCACACACACTCATAAGCCTTTGGTCCTAAACCAAACAAAATCTCACCAGCCGGTTGTTCAAACTCCTCACCATACAACTTGAACCACAACTTCACTTTACTCTTCCACACATCATACTCATCTGCAGACATATCGCCTTTAAACACAGGGCAAGATCTACGTTCCCTCTTCAACACTTCCACCTTCCTTTCACTACCACTCCCACTACCACCATCCTTCCCACTACCACCATCCTTATCATCCTTACCCATCTTATCACCTTACCAACACCTGTACTACAAAACCAACAAGACCACAACTCCACTACTACACCAATTCACACACCTCACCCAGAGCCGTCCTTCGAACTACGCTCTGCTACCACTGAGAAAATTACTCAATGGTGGCCTAACGTAAAACAAAACCAAATACAATCAACTCACCCTGTTGTTCCTTCCTTGATTTAAGATGTTGAAAAATGTAAAGAAAAACGTACTTTTTATAGGTAACCAAACTGATACCTATGTCTTAAAACTATCTGTTGGGTATGCTACTCTCAGCTACACCAACCAAAGGATCTCACCCTACTACCCTGATCACTAGTCAGACCTACACAGTGCGCACCTAAGAACTAACTACCACGGGTCATTTACGGGTACACATCCAGAGGGAGGGGCAACACATTTACATTTAATGAAAGGAAATAAATCATCCACAGGATGTTACCTGTAGACAGAAAGAAAATATATGTAATACAACACCACACAAAAACAATATGATAACAAAAAACTTGCGTGCAAGACAAGAGCAAAGCCTCCAAAGAAAACAAGAAAACAGGCCAGGATCTTCTTAAGCATAAATAAAAACTTGTAGGCTTCTGCTCCCCGAAAATGAGCCTTTTGAAAAATTGAAATGCGTCCCCAATGCTCTTTGTAGCATAAAATAATATCTTCTGACCAATATAGAGTAAAGTCGCCTCTAAAATCTTGAAGTATACTGTAGATAATATACAAAAAATTCTGTGTAAACGTTGCTAGAAGGTTCTGTTTAAACGGTCGCCATCTTTTTCTTTCCAAATATATCTTTTTCTTTACATACAGGAACCTGGTTGATTTGGTTATGATATCCGTGCGCACTAATGTAAAAGACGAATCGTGCTTCTCGAAGATTGCTAAACTGGACAGGATGAGGGACTCATCAGTGGCTACAAACTTTATCTACAATTGGTCAACTTGGAAGAGAGAGAGAGAGGCTTGAATGAGACGATGCACATATAAGAATAATTTTTAATAGTATATCTTATATATATTATTTTCTTAAAACACTTAATCTTATCTTATATTTATATTATAATAATAATTATATATGTATCAAATAATAAATGTAGAATATAGAAGTCACATTCCTTTAATAAATAGTTTCAGTAAATAAATATTATTCTCCTTATCAACAAAAATGCGTAGCAGTGATTGTCAGCTTTATTTACAGTAATAAATCTTCTTAATAATAATATAAATATTCATTAGCATTTAAATAGAAATCGAGTCTGTAATAATCTTTGAGAGAGCGTGGTTTCGTGGAATACTTTAATTACACTTGTGAGAGAGAGAGAGATAAACAACTTGATATAGTAAAATATTCTTGAACGTAGATATGCAATTCTGCACAAATAGTCTTTGCATAAAATATTTAAATCTTGTAGAATACAACAGTGAATAATCTTCTTGCAGAAATTATCATACAATGTGATACGGAATAAATAGACTTACTGTGTTCTGCAACAGTAGAATGGATAAACGATGATGCGGTCACTTCAACGACCAATGGAAATAGTAGCTTGTCTTAAGCATAGATTCAATACGAATAATAAATAGGAATGGCTTCACTTTATAAATAAGAATATTCAACTTGTAAAATAATATCACACGAGTTATCTTAAAACACTAGATTAACTCTTAGAATGCTAAAAACACAAATAATACTTTCTGCGTAACAACAAGTCTTTGAACACGACCTCTCTCACACGAAACCAGCGTCAGACTCTCTCTACTAATACGATACATTCTACTATATACTACAATAATTCAGGGCTTATCAACAGGTGGCGCGTTTGCCCTTCAACCTACTTACTATTTATACAATATTTGAAATAGATTTTAAATGCATTGTTTTTTTCTCTTTATCTATACGATTAAATTATATAATGTATATAATTTGAGCGTATATTATATAATATATATAATATAAGATGTATATATATATATAATATATATATATATATATATATATATATATATACATGGTATATATATATATAATACTATATATATATATATTCTTTCAAACAAATGAATAAAAATAAGTTATAAACATTTCAATAAATAAAAGAGTGATAATTTGAAAATTTTTTTATTTTTGTGTTTACTATTTTTACATGCAATTATTTTATTTTTTTTTTTAAAAACCCAATTGGGCAAAATAGCGGTTTTTTTCAAGTGGGTTTTTTAAAAAAAAAACCCGGGTGTTTTTTTTTGGGTCGGGCCCACTCGTGCCAACCCTGCTTATATAAGGGTAAGGGAGAATAAAGGGAACTGTAGAAAAGTTATAGGGTATTAGTTTATTGGGTGTTGTAGGGAAGATATAGTGTGCGTGTTTTGGTTGAAAGAGTGTGCCGAGTGACTGAGGACTGATTGAGTGAAGAACAAGGTGCGTTTAGTAGTAGTAGAGGATGTGTGGATCAAATCTTTACATTGAAGCAAATGATAGAGAAAATGAGGGAGAGGAAGAATAAATTGTATTTAGGTTTTATGAATTTGCAACAGGGGTATGATAGGGTTAATAGGAAGGTCTATGGCAGGTGTTAGTGAACTATAGTGTTTGGTGAATAGGCTTCTGAATGGAATTCAAAAGTATGTATGACGATAGTGAAGCTTTTGTAAGAATAAATGGTGTCAAAAGTGATTTGGTTTAGTATTAATAGCGGAGTAGGCAGGGTGTGTGTCTCCTTGGTTATTCAATTTGTATATGGATGGGGTTATGAAAGAATTTGTGGTGGGGATGGCAGGAAATGGTGTTACATGATTGGAGATGAATGGAGGGTGCCCTACCCATTATATGCGATGATTTGGTTTTCTGTGTGGAGAATGAATCTGAAGAGAGTTTGAGAGGAATTGTAGAGAGATTTGGGGCAGGGTGTGTAAATGGAGGGTTTGAAAGTAAACTTATATAAGAGTATGGTTGTAGTGAGGACAGTCCTCAGTGTGAAGTTATTTATATTGAGCAGCTGGAACAAGTGTCTGAGTTTAAATATTTAGGGTATATGTGGATGAGAAGGGAACGGGTGATGCAGAGTTTAGTAGTAGGAAAGTTGTGAATGCAGGAAGGTGGCTGGTGCAATTAAATCGGTGGTGAATGAATAGGGACTTAAGTCGTTGAGTGTGCTAGGGTCCTACATGACGGTATGTTGTTACCTGTGTTATGTATGGTAGTGAGACTATAGACTATGGTCTGGAATACGAAGTATAGATCTAAAGTTCAATGTGTTCAGATGGACAATCTTAGGAGGATGCTAGGTGTGAGAAGAATGATAAAATGAGATGAACTATTAGAAGAGTTGGTGTTGTGGAAGAAAGGGGTAAACAAGGAGAAATAAATGAAAGTATTTGAATGGTTGGTCATTGTGAAAGCGATGAATGATAGCTCGTTTTTTAAGCGGATGTAATAGTTTGGCGAGTGTGTTTAAAAAACCGACCAGGCTGGTAGATCGAAGAAAAAGTGGATGAGCTCATAAAACGAATCGTCTGTAAGGACAGAAAATGGGAGTTTGCAGAGGCGAGAATAAAGGTTCGATAATAAGAGAGAATGGCGTGGTTTTGTAGAGGGGTATGGTTGTGGCTCACCTGGGTCAAGGATGAACCCTACCACTGATGATTTACCGATAATGAGGTCTGTCGCAGGTTCCCGTGAGCTATAGGGTGGATTTTCTGACTGCGACGAGTGCCTTACTAATTTAATGGTACAGAGTGGGGGGGGTAAGCTGGGCTTTTTCTTTTCAACTTTTGTCATATCTTCTACTGCTTTTTTCTTTTCTGATGCTTGATTACGCACCTTACCACCAGTCTTGGGTAGAAAAAGGTAGATGAAAGAAATATATATATATATATATATATATATATATATATTATATATATATATATATATATATATAATATATATATATATATATATATATATATATATATATAATTATATATATATATAATAATAATAATTAATATAATAATAATAATAATCAGATCATGTGAAATGTAATAATTATATGCCCTAGAGCACTAATAAAACTTTATTAAGTATTAAACTCTACTTTATATATTGTATACCTCTTTTAATATTGTATTTTCTGTATTTTAATGCTAAATACCCTAAAAGACTTGATATATATGAAAAATAAGTAGGTTTAAAAAAAAAAAAAAAAGTGTTCTTTTTTAAGGAAAACTATACGTTTATTTTTAAATTCCCCAACACCTTATATATATATATACTATATATATATATATATATAATATATATATATATATATATATATATATATATATAGTAAATATATAATATATATAATATATATATAAATATATATATATATATATATATTATATATATATATATATATATATATATTTATATATATAAATATAATATATAAATATATATATAATATATATTATATAATATATATATATATATATATTATATATATATATATATATATATATAATATATAATTTATATATATATATATATATAATATATATATATAATATAATATTATATATAATTCTATATATATATATATATATATAAGTATATATTATTTTTGACATAGAAGGGAGAGAATACAGTAAAACAGTATAAATAGTATTTTAAGTATTATAAAGGAGAATTTATTGCTAGTTTAGAAATGCTAATATTTGAAATGAAAGAAGCTCCACATAAAATATTTTGTAAAATAAATAAAATGGTGGTAGCCTAATATGGGATACAGAAATTGAAAGAGATTAGGGTGCATCAAGGTTTTTCAGTTCATTATTTTTTATTAATTTTTTCTAAAACCCAATGTAATAATAATGGTGTATTAAATTGAAAATGCAAAACATCAACCTCAAGGAAGTTTGAATTTTTTCTTTTCTTAACAGGTAATTAAAATGATTGACACCCTAAAGAAAGAACATCACGAAAGAATTAGAGAAAACAACAAAAATAATTTGAAACAGCTTTTTGTGGATGATGAATCGGATTCAAGAGAAAAAATATTTCTTGTTGTTTCATTAATAAAACTTCCACATATACCTGAAGATGGTAAAGCAACACCAATGACAATTAAAAGGTACTGTATTTATATAATTTATTTATTTCTTTCTTTTCCTTTATTCATAATTACTTCTCTAATGAAAAGATAGTTCTGTAAAATATTTCCTCTTATTTTTAATAAAGTTTAAAAAAATGAAAAAGCAAAAAAAGGGTTACTACACTATGAGTATTAAAGAAAAGAAAAAAGCTATGAGTAATGTTTCAATATATATATATATATAATATATATATAATATATAAAATATAATATGTGTAAATGTATATATATAGTATTATATATATATATATATATATTATATATATATATATATAATCCAATAGACTTTGTTCTTAGGGAACCTCAACTTTATAAGAAATAAAAAGACGAACAGAAGCTTTGATATCATTTAATTAGGACGTTTCGAGTTTATCCAACCCAACCTTCACTAAAAACATAAATTAAAATTACAATAATATTAGAAAGTTAAAACATTAATAATAATTAATAATAAATGATAAATAATTAATAATTTAATAATAATAATAACAATAATTATAATAATAATAAACAATAATAATAATAATTATTATTATTAGGGATGTACCGATAGTATCTGTATCGGTATCGGCAGTATCGGGCCATTTTTGGGTGGTATCGGTTATCGGTTTAATTCGGCCGATACTTTCTTACTTTTTTGGGTGAAGAATTATGAGACTTTTAAATTCAATAATAAATCTAGTTTCGGTATATAAAAGGTTCTGATAAGGAATTCCTTAAGCTAGCTGAAACCCCACAAGATGGCATCTCCGACGGTGAACCACTTTCTAGGAGCTGCATTTAATTAGTTATAATCGGGGAGCTTGCTCGCGTGGACAAAAACAGATTCACAGAAGTGGAAGCCGCCTTATCAGCAACCCCTGGCAACAGCACTGATAGTGACGATGGTGGCTTTTCAGCAAATTTTTGGACTTCCTTTTTCAAAAAATGAGGGGGTCAAAAAGTTGTGTTTGACTAGCGATTCCACAATTATATTTACAAGAACTGGCAATTTACATTGGTTTTCTGGTAAATAGCTATTTTAAAATTTGTGATATTTTCAACATTTCATGTTAAATTTCGCAGCAAAACTGTCTTCTCTAAAGAAGTCCCTTCTTATCATTATTTTCTGTCTGTATTTCTGCTCTAAGGTTAAGAATAAGGGGTGTACCGGAACTGAAATTTTCAGTTCCCGGCCGAACCGGAATTGGCCGGAATCACAAAAAAAATTTCGGCCGGAATTCCGAATTTCTTATGAACTTTCCTTTAACTATACAGAAATGTAAAAAAAAAATATATTTTTTATAACTATTCAATATTAAAATCTATATATTTTAGTACAACGCCACTTTTGAAGAGAATATCCTGGAAGTCCAAAAAATTTAATAGTAAAAGGGTTGTATTTTCTAGAACAGGGGGAAACCACAAAAGAGCAATAGATCCTAGCCGTGAAATAAATGAGTTATAGGAGAGTTTCTCCCCAAAAAAAGATTTGGCATTTCAATGACCCCAAATCACAGAAAATAATAAATTTTACTGCAATGAGTAACCAGCCATTTACAATCACTGAAGAGAGAAGGGATTCATAGAACTTGTTGCCCATCTTTAACCAAAATATTTTATTCCTAGTAGTAGAAAATATTTTGTAGAGAAAATGTTACCAACTTTCATACAGGAAATTGAGATCAGCAGTATTCGAGAAGTTATCTAAGGCTTATCAGATATCATTTACTACAGTTATATAGAGAGCTAAATAATTTAAACGACTCATTTATTTCTAACTGCACTCTGGCTTACCAACGAGTTTAAAAAAATGGACTGTGTACACCATTGCAAGTATTTCGCCCAAGTTCTCATTCTGGAATTAAAATCACTATGAGTTTTTAAAATTACGATGAATATTGGGTATATCCTCCTAACATAATCCTTTGATACTTCGATATGAGCAATATCAGCAATGAAATTTGGAACTGATTTAGCCAAGATACACAAGTTGTTCTTGTTCATAAACTTCAATTTGTTATTATAAAGATGCCTTATTTTTTCTTCACAAGGAACGTGTGATTTAATACAATATAGTAGGAAATATTTGTTACACCATTCAATCAACCAGTTTTAAGCTGAATGGAACTTAAAAGAATACAAAGAGACTGGATCCACATCTTACAAGCCCACTTATGCCAATTCAAGATGTTAATACAACGTGGAATAGCGCATAATTTGATTACTAGAAAAGAATTGGAATTGAGAAGACCTCGGCAAAGTTTATATTATACCGAACCAATCAATCACTTTAATTTTTTGACCTGCTAATAAAATGACAAATACTTGAAAAAAAAATTCTAGAGTTTGGCAACCACTTATCATTGGTTACGGAATATAAGGCACAATCAATTATATCATCAATTATTCTACATATTTTAGCTCTCCAGCATATCTCTCAAACTCTGAGGATGACAGCAGAGAATAAAGAAAGAGCTGAAGAAGGCATTAGAGTTTAGATTTATGAATTAAAAGGAAGAGAAAGGATCAATAGACATATATCAAAACAAAATAATTGTTTTAAATACTGTGGTAGACACAAGATACTAACTGACTTTATTTTCTAATGAAATAAGAGAAATGAGTAGAAAAATGGATGCTTGAAGAAATATGCCAATAATTGAAGGTAGAAATTGATAATAGTAGTAGCAGTACAGAAGTTAAGGTTTCATGGCGATGAATCCATTTCAGGAACTGAGCATATCTACTTAATAACTTTAGTATAGTTGCCAAGTACCTCAAAATTCATCAGGAGCATTAAGAAAAGAAATTACTTCAAAGTTTACTTGGTTTTTTATAAGTTTGAAGAAACGTGAAAGTGACATCGAGTACAGTTAGTGTAATAAAGGTAAAAAAAAAGAAAAATCATGTGCTTTCAAAAATAAACATCAAGTACAAAAGAAATGGAAATTTTTTTTTTACCAGAAAAACAAATTTCCTAATCTGGGGTGAAAAGAAGATTATTCCTATAATGGTGAAAGGAACAAAAGCTAAAATTCCTACTACACATAGCAGACTATAGCCCAAAAACTACTCTCCTTTCCAGTCTCCCTCATATATCAGAGAAAATATTTTCATTTTCAGAAGCAGGAAATAATATATTTGAGGGAAACAAAACGTTATAATAAAATTATCTACCTCATACATATCTGATGTGAACCATGTTTTTCTTTTACTTTCATCACAATTCTTAGTTAATATTTCAAAAGTGTTAAAGAAAGTTCAACTTTATATTATATATATATCTATATTATTTATATTTACATATATATAATTATATATAACTATACATATATATTTATATATTATATATATATATATATTATTTATATATATATTATTATTATAATATATAATATATATATATAATGATTTTTGTTTAATTGGTTAAATTGGCCTAAGAGATGTTATATGTCAACAGAAGAGTACGGACAAAAAACCTGTCGGACAAGAGATTAGTGAATAGAAGTTAGTAAGGTTACTTTTTATGTCACTCTCTTAGTTAAAGGTGATGAGTGAAATGAGATTAGAGAAATTATTTGCTCTTATATATATATATATATATAGTTAATTATTATATAAAGAATAATTATGATTATAGTATTATCATACAAAGTCTAAGAACATGCAACCCCTAACCCGGAAATTTCTTAATTATATATCGACTATATTATACACGATCATACCTCCTATACGTAGAAATGAAAATCCCGAGTGAGAAAGATGGAGTATAGTAATACGATAAGATATGACATATATAGTCATATAAGATAATATAATAAATAATAATAGAGTATTAGATGACTCAGATAAGTTATAGAAACGGAGTATAGGATTATAATATATATAGGATAGAAGGCGATATATTATAATATATATCATTCATAGTATATATGACAGTATTATAGTTATGAAATAGTGAGTTAAGTAAACTACTAGTTATGATCCAAATACAGGTAATATAGTATATATATATATAGATATAGGAATAAGGTATAATTTCTCTGGACATAAAATTAAATTTTTGAAATATTAATAGTGAATTATCTTATGAATCCCCAAATTGTGAGAAGTATATTTGAAGTAAACACTTTATTTAAATAATTAATGCATGTATTAGTGGATATACTGTAGATAATGAATAAACTCCACAAAGGCTACTATAACACTATACTTTTGTAAAGATTGAGCATGGAGTTATATAGGAAAATAAACAATACTCCTTCACAGCATAAAAAGTTTTTTCTCAGAAAGACAAATTAGGTAAATTCCGAGTTCCGGCGGAACCAGAACCGCGAAAAAAGAAATGTGGCGAAAAATTGCCGGCCAGGGAATCCGGAAGAATAGGCAACCATCTAGTAGTTTAACGTGAATACTTATTCCCTATAATACCAAATCTCGTAAAAAAAAATTTAATGCCACTCGTAAAAGTTTTTTAACTAGCAATACTCATTTGCAGCTGAGTGATCTTTTTATTTATTATTATCAATACAAACTTAGTAGGCACCTTTTCTTTTTCCAGGCCATAAACGAATAGCTTTCTTCCAACTTGGCCAACCTCGCTGTATAGAAAAAATGGTAGAAAACCAGAGTAGTAAAAGGAAAGACAAACAAGAACTGGTAAACTTTCCACTCACATTGTAAACTATCAGTTTATGAGAAAGCACTGTCAAGAAGAAATGTGCTAGCCTTCTGAAACTCCCAACGTTACGTGATGTTCAAATGAGATAATGGTTAAACTGGTAAGATTCGCAGTGATGAGAAGTAATGTTCAAGGACATTACCCACGCCAAAGCACTCATTGCAAAAGGCGTATTTTATGGCCAAAAAAGTCTTGAAAACAGTGGGAGCTAGCAAACACCGTTGTTTTATGTTTGTCAATTTGTAAATTCGAGGGTCACAGTCATGAAGAGAGATAGAGGAAAACTGGGGAGAAAGGCACGGAAAACACATATCACTTCTTACTTGGGCAGAGGAATAACTGGAATTGAAAGAGGCTTTCGAAGTAGTACGTTAGGAACGAAGCTCGTGTCATCAGCTACTAGCAATGGATAGGAAGATGCCAGTGGGTTTCAAGAAATTCTGCAGTTGACCATGTCAGCGGTTGGTGGCCCTGACCTGTAAATATGAAGTAGCATCATCTACCTGCTCCTTGGTCCTCTCAAGGATATGAAGATTCCTTGTCAAATGAACTAGCTGTTTAATAAATAATTATTCCATAAGGGAGAAGGTGATTCTGTTGGACAGCATCAAAAAATTTGGTTACCAGATCTACCTGAGCACAGTAAGACAAACATAATAAGAAAGCAGAACGAGGGCAAGAACCATGAATTTTACAGAAGAATTTTTTCTGTATCTCTATAGCAGGAAAAGGACGCAAGAAGTGTACCCATAGCAGCCAAATGAAGTGTCTTTTCTCCGACGAAGATAAGAGCCAACTGACTGTTACAGATGCAGAATATCTGGACAGATCCTTTGCAGGAATTCAACAGTGTGTGCCTTAAATTTTGATGGTACTCGTTATGCTTCACGGAGTAACAAAAGTTAGAAATAATCCATACAAAACCATTACTCTCTCCCATTAGGCCGCAAGTTGCATTACAAAAAGATATAAGGGAATATGGTCGTCGGGTCTACGTGCTACAGCTTGCCATTACAAACCACTGCCAATTTGTGGATGTCTGAATTAATTACTGAAAGAGACCAGGAGACTTCTAAGTTGATCACAATAAAGTAAAAAGGGGACAAGAAAAAGCCATGAAATCACTTGATGACGGAAATTCTTCACCTTGCCTCAAGAGTGCCGGATAGCATAATATTGAATGTATACTTCTTTTGATGGAACGGCAAACGTATTCTCGGCACTAAAAAGTTCTGTCGGGATTCACAAAGCAGATACACTGGCAAAGTTACATCAGATTTCCAGAGTATTCTGTGCAAGCGAAGAACGATTACAGCTGATTCCCTGAAGCCAGGTGGAGAAAGGTACTTTGCCAATTTAATACATCGACAGAAAAATAATTACTTGAACGGAAAGAAGGGACCAAAGACGTCTTTGCTGAAGTGTAATGCTAACCATCAGTTGAATAAGGATTGTACGAGTAAAGATAAGAAAACAAGGACATATGATAAAAGAGTTTGCAGGCGACAATAATTAGTGTGCGTGGAAGAATAAAAAACCCAAAGAACCACTACACAAATGATTAACCAAACCTGGTTAGAAGGAGAAAGTCCCGTGCATGGGTGAGGCAAAGCTAGAGTCGTAAAGCTCATCATGGTTCGGTTTGTGACCTCTTCATACTAATGAGCTACCTTTGCGGCACTTGATTCACAGAGTTGGATGGAAAACTTTGTCTAACAACAAGTGGAGTAGTAAGATTGGCAACATGCTTGATACTGCAACAGAACTAGAAATCAATCCTCATTAACAGAATATCCTTCCAGAGCTTTGGTTCCATTGAGTAACACTGTTGTCAAAGAAGCTCTCTACAGGTTCAGGTTATGGTTACAGGATACTGCTCTCATAAGGACAAGGTGTACTTCCAACTTGATCTGGCATTAGAAACAATGATCCTGTAAGCCACTCTCGGTCGGTTAACAAAGGCTTGCCAAATAGGATTTATCCGCATTATGGGGTTTCAAAACATGCCTTAAATGCAAACAAGTTGAAGACGTTACAACTGCTACTCGAGCGCAAACTCAGCCTCTTCGTTCCTGGCACAGTCTTGTACTGATCCCCTCGCCCTACAGAAGATATACAAATCAATCGGGAATTTCTCTTGGGGGGAAGAAACCTCGGCCACATTCTTTATCAAATTGAAGCTTCAAAAATTCAGGGAAGTAGCAGTATTGGTGCTTTGCCCAACAATCCAACGTACGTGGCTCATCTGTGGATACAGTGTCAAATAGCATTTTATCTGAGAATGTGCTTCAGGAAAGAAACTATTTTATGATCTACGTGGAGAATACAAGCGAACCTCCCAAGCCAGAGAAAGAATTACATCGCAATGCGAGTGATTTTCAGCATAGGCTTACAAATAAGGGCTACCATATTAGTACTATTAGGGAGAATGAGAAATGTTATCATCGATTTATTTGCTGCTATCGCACCAGTAGATAAGTTTCTTTATTTTTCCTAAACATCGTAGTCTACTAGGCCTAGGAAAGCACGCAGATAAGAATTCAAACCCGGATCGTTGCAAACTATAATCCCTTCATTTTTCTCTGGCCGAAATCTTAGTACGGATAGGTGATCTAGTTCTCAGGGAAACCATGGGAATAATTGAACCTCTATCATTCTCTGACTGTGGTTAATACTCAAAAGGACTGAGTCATAGACTAATTATAGACACAGTTAATGTTATGATCGCGCGGATATTCTGGGCTTTCACTAATTCGACAGTCATCTCCACTAAGTGGCTATAGCTTACATATGGACAGTCCATAGGAGGATGTGTGAAAAAACAAGTTTAACAGTAGCTTCTGGTAGCAATAGTAGTATTAATTCTATTGGAGAGGAAACGAGGATAGGATTTCGATTAGAGGCCGGGAACGATAAGCAGGAAAGAATTGATATGAGGTATCGTCGCGTGATATGCTACAGTAGTAATGAAAATCGATAATGCAAGATTTATTGATAATATTTGATTAGTTGATATAGATATGATAAAACTTTTACCATTTTATATACAATTGGTGTTTTCAGTGTTTTGTATATAATCGATGACAATAATATATAATATAAAAATTGTTTGTTATAGTTCATTATAAAATCACTTTTTGAGCAAAAATGATTTCTTAGGAGTTTAATATATTAAGTTTAATCCCCTAATTTTTTCTGTATATTTACTCTCAATTAATACTAATTATAATCAAAGCGCAAATATTACCAAATATAAGTGTTTTATGAATAAAAGTGAAAATCCTCATTTAAATTAGGTAAATGAATATTATATACACATGAAAAGTGACATAATATTTATTGTGAACTCACCCTACTCTATTCTAAACAGAAATTAACTGACTCGATTATTTTTTATTTATTTTGCCCTCCATATTGACTACGTCTAATATACCTAAATTATGTACTTATTGAGCTCTCTCCGGATAAGTTCTATATGGCCGAAAATTGCATATGGCAGTACATCTCACTCACCTGTGCAAACGCCCTCCCCATATTGGATACACATCCCTTACTCTCGTGAACGGACAACATTAAGCCACCGTGGTCAATATCAAGGAAAGCATAAAGTAATTCCAAATTTGCAATCTGTGCTAAAAAGGAGTATGAGGTTTCTACGATAAACATGGAGATTTGCTGCCTACAGAAGAGTATATAATCTTTCATGTGTATTCATTGATAAATTGGGCACAATAGGTTTCCAATTATTATCATGTGCTTGCAAGCATATATTTAATTCTAGGCCTTACCTCACCTCATCTATAGTCTAGTAAATGAGTCTGGAGTATATATACGTATATTTTTATGTAGATATAGGTTGGAGGTAATATGTATAGCAACCCCAAAGAGGATAACAGGCTCTCTGACCATGAATTAATACCTTAGTGCAAAGCTATTTAAATAGTTATATTTGCATCACAATTATTTGAGATGAATTTTTGATTAATTAAATTTGAGTATTGATATAATGTATATATCTACTATATTTACTTCATTACTTAAAGGAGTATATATATATTTATTTATTTATGCTCATATTAGTTTTTGAGATATAATAGCGTTTTATTTTATTTTATTTTGTATATATTTCAAGATGAATTAATTGTGGATATCCTATCTTATTTTTTCACTTATAATTTTATATTCTTTTTATATATATATGCTAGTTAAAAGAATCTTCTTGTATATAATGATAATCTAATGTTAATAATATCAATACAGCTATAGTGTATAGCTATAACTTTAGTTATTATTAAAAATATGCTTACTGGATAATAATTGAATATTGAGAGCATTCGATTCAATTTCAAATAACAAACTAATAAAAAATAGTTATATAATAATTTATATAAATTTATTTATAATTTGCATATATTATTCCTTAAAGATACTAATTACTATTTTAATATATTATAAAATATAATAATAATATATATATATTATAAATTAGTGTACAGTTTTCAAGGGTATCTCAGCATCACACCAATATATAGCATGCAAATGATCTCAATTTAATGGTGAAAATAAGGTGAGTTAGGTAACTTAGTACCATTGGTGAATTCTTCAAGTAAGCAAATTCTATCTAATTTTGAGACGCTATTCGGAGCTCAGGAGCACGAAAAATGTTACTAATCATTTAATATTATAAGGCATGTGATCATAATATATTGTATATTATAATATAAAACGTGATCGTGCATGGAGAGATATCGTTTTTTGGCTATCCTAATCCATAACTATTAAGAGTAATCATCAGTAAATCTTTAAAAGATCTCAACACTCATTTATTCGGATATACATTGGCTAGGCAAAACTAAATGTCTACCCTAAATTAATATATATAATATTTATTTTGAATTAATGAATGTTATTTTTTGGGATATATTTAATAAAAATATAATTCTTTTTATATTAGTGTTAATTTTTTCACATTAAATTATTGTTAATTTGTAATTTATTGTATGTTATTTAATTGATGTATTTTAATTTTGTATTAAACTCTTAATACCTAATATAAATTGTTTTGGAGTCTGTGTTAATATATTTTTTAAAATTGTTATTAGCTGATAGATGCGGTCTTAGCTATCCCGACTTATTTTTGGGAAATCGACTCAAACCTGCGCAACACGTTCTCACTTAAAATGCAGACTATTCCAGAAAGCTCTTTCGTCTTCTCTTATTCTAATCCCCCTTAGATAATAATCATATATAATACGCTATCGACTTCCCGACTCCCATCCTACTGTATTATAATATATATATATTGTATAATATATATTAATATCATATATAATATATAATATTTATATATTATCATATATATATATATAATATATTATATATATTAATATATAATAATATATATATATAATATAGAATTAATATTAAATATATATATTACGTAAGTGATAATAATACTATATAGTATAAAAATATAATATATAAATATATATAAATAAATATATATATATTATATATAATTAATTATAATAATTATATATAATAATATATATATTAATAAAATAAATAAATAAATATATATCTATATGATTATATATATATAATTATATAATATATATTATATATTAAATAATATATAATATATTAGGAATATAACACATAATCATATAAAAATATATATATAATATATATATAATAGATATTAATAAAATATAATATATAATATACGTATAATATATTTATATAAATATAAAATAATAATATATATAATATTACGCACTATATATTACTCATTAATACTAAAAACTACTACATATTACATAGAAATATATTAGCCAATCACTATTACATAATAATACTAATAAATAACAATGCGTACCTATGATAATAATTACTTCTTTTGTGATCAGCCCAAATATCCACATCAGTTTGTCAGATAAATCTCTCTTTACAAATAAATCTTCTTCTGATAACTCAATACGAGAAATAATTAAACCAAGATCTATTAAGAAAAAGAAAAACCATACTGTTCTCCAAATATTACATTAATTACACAAAACAGATTTAAAGATGATAAGCAATTAATGCTATCTGGGGACTAGTTTCAGATTAATACTAATCGGTAAGTTTAATGTATGAATTTAATATATTTTATATATAATACTATAGTAATACCTATAACTTATTTTAAATCTAATTTTATTTATTAATTAATTTAATTTAATTATTTAATTATTATTATTATATATATATATATTATTATATTATAGCTTAGTGAAAAATTACAATAAGCACTCCAGATGATGAATCTTATAATAAGAATAACCAAATATAATAATTATGTAATTTACATAAAACTTCACTTATATCCTAGAATAACTTCTATTAGATTGCTAATTAAATATTCATTGTCGCTTGATTATCTATACCTGACATGTTTGGAAACGCTTTATTCATATTTTGGGTACTATATGTTTAGGACTTCATCTTATAAAATATCCAACACGCCCTCCTGCATGCGATTCTCAAAACTTTTTGAATTTACTTATCACAAACTATAAAAAATCTATCCTCGAAATGTGCCGAACGAGATGAATGTGCACAATTTTGACTATGCAATATGGCAACCCCCAGGACCCCTCTCCCGGAACCTCCACAATTATTCATTGTTTTAGACTATGCGAATAACCGTGCTGTTATAGTACCTCGGATGACTCTACAAGATCCCACTTTTTATGTGATTGATACATGCTAAAAATAATCCCCCATTCGTGTCATTTTTCATAACCCAAATATCCATCTCTTCCCTCATTTGCTGTCTGGATAATAATTATACTTACTTGCCCCTCACCCCCCTTACTTTCATCTCTTACACGTAACGGCCTCTATTTCACATCATCTTTATTCTCCTAAGTTATGTCTATATTCAATCGTTATATAAATTATATTATTTTTATTTATCAATAGTGACAAGGCCCTCTCATATATTTTCGCCTGAAAGCCAGCCTTACTAAATATTATATTTTCACTTCCCCATTAATTTCTCCTGTTCCACCATTCCTTTAACATTCATAAACCGAACTGACGATGCTATGAGTTACTAGTTATTACCTTACATATCACATGCTTCAAGGAACAATCCTTGTCAGTAAGGGAACACACCCTCTACAAATCTTTCATACTCTCCTAAAACCTTCGCCGATTTCGATATCCTTCCATAGGAGCAACATTTCTACTCATACAATATTTACTATTGATGGAAATATTAAGAGTTAATCTAAAATAATGTATACATATCAATTGTCCAATCCTTTACCTCAGCATATTTGTAATCTACCACACTAAGCTCTAACCACATCCCACTCTTCCTGCGATAATTATATGATAATATAACCGAGCAAATTATAACTTTAGGCACTACTTTACTATAGTATACTACGGTTATATCTCTATAGATGCACTCTATTTTACACACATAATACTATCTTATACTTCAACATTATCTTCAATCAATAAACTAGCAGTTCCAAAATCCACATACACACTCACTTGGAGAAAGTAAAGATATACACCTTTGGCTAAACTTTATCTCATAAATTTCTTTTCAATTTTGTCAGCCTTATTCTCCTCTGATTAAAAATAACCTATTTAATTTTATAATTTTTTAAACTCATAAAATCTCTATTAATTAGTTTCACGACTCAACTATCCCCAATTAGACGTCTCTTCACTACCATTTCCGCTGCTCCTTTTGACCTTACCCTACTTCTTGAGTTAATTACGTTATCCACCCAGCTGACAACCGTTGAGTGGATATTCATTTTTTACCGACGTCCAAAATTATTTTAATTCCATGACACAAAATTTTATTTTCAAATATAAAAAAAAAAGGCCATTAGAATGGATAA
>JABUQX010124699.1:0-15000 GCA_015478945.1 Trachelipus rathkii | reverse complement strand
TTGCTAACGCGGCCTCAAAGGAAACTGGGATTCTGTTTAAGACTAGCGAGACTTTTTTCTTCACAGTTACTCCAGATATACAAGGGCCTCATCCGCGCCTGCATGGAGTACTGCTCTAATATCTGGGGGGTCTGGTTTCACCGGCTCTTGGATTGGGTCGAGTCAAAGCCAAAAAGACTTTAAACTGTCCGCTTCTTTCTAGTTCACTTGACCCCTCATATCTTTTGCGGCGCGATGTATGGTGGCTTTATCTCTTTCTATAGGGTACCGTAGTGGCCAAGTGCTGCGAGGGAAACTTTGCACTCGCGTTGCACCACCTTTAAGACCCCCGTAGGGTTGCTTGTGGTCGGGCACAAGAGGTTTTGGTGTTGATATTCAGGCAACTCCAGACTAGTTCGCTTCGGTGCTTCCTTCTTTCCTGCCACCTCTGTTCTTTGGAATTCTCTTCCATCTTCTCTGTGTTTCCTGCTCAATTTAATCTCCCTCACTTTAAAGCCCGCTTCTGTGCTCATCTGCGTAATTTGCGTTAGTTGAATTTTTGTTGATTTTAACACCCCCTTCTTGAATAGGGCTTTGCCCGTATGGTGTATAGACGTTACCTTCCGCATATATCTACAGTAGCAGCAAGTTTACTGCGGTCGATATTCGGGAAGCATGTGGTAACTTTAGTACGTCTACATGTATGGATGCCAATTACCTGGATGATGTCTATCATCCATCTGAAATACAGTCGGATGGTCCGTCATTGTTCACCCAGGGTGAACTGAACGATCTTGTATGAGAGTTGTATTTGCCGAAGTTGTCCTGAGCTGTTAGCTTCGTAGGTTGCATGAAAAATGACTACTGGACCATGGCACAAGAGTAACATCTCTTATCGTAACAGAGAAGCAGAGCTGGGGAGGCTCTTCCAGTCCGATGGTAACCTTGTGTATTGCAGTGAAGTTGCAGGCTTACTACTCGCTATGGGACTCCCAGCATACGATGCAGGTGAGTGGCGACTGTTTATTGACACTTCCAAGAGCAGTTTAAAGTGTGTGTTGTTACACAACGGCAACAGGTATTGCTTCGGTTTTAGTAGGGTTAACTTCGGTACGATGAGAGGCAGGAGTATGGCAAAAATCAAGACCAGTTTTTGGAGGGCCACAATATTCAGGTACAGGATGGATAAATATCGTTCGGCCCAAAATGGTTAAAAACATTTTGCTCCGGTCAGCAATCAGGTTTCACCAAATATCCCTGTTTCCTGTGCTATCTGGGACAGCCGGGCGGCAAAGGATCACTGGGCAAAAGAGAATGGCCACCGAGGGGAAACCTTGACCCCAGGGTGACAGGAATATCGTACGCTGAACCACTTATTTTCAGAGAGAAAACATCTTACCTCCACTACACATAAAACCTGGTTTGATGAAACAATTTGTGAAGGGCCTGGACCATGATGGTGAATGCTTCCGCTTATATTTGCTCAACGTTTCCTGGTCTAAGTGACGAGAAGAAAAAAGCTGAGGATTTTTGATGGCCCACAAATACGGGAACACTCCTCCGTGATGCTGGCCTTTGCTACAACAATGACTTGTGTTAAGGGCAAGAGCGTGGAATGCTTTTTCAGAGGTAGCACAGAATTTTCTGGGGAACAGGAAAGCCGAGAACCACTAACAATGTACAGGAACTGCTAGACAGTTTTCATTCTCATGGATGTAGAATGATTATAAAGTTGCACTACTTACATTCTCACCTAAGAAAATTTCCGGATAACCTAGGCCATGTTGGTGATGAGCAGGGTGAACGCTTCCAACAAGATCTAAAGTTCATGGAAGGACGTTACCAGGGCAAGTGTGATATCAATATGATGGCCGAATATTTTTGGAGCTTGATGAGGGATATTCCAGAACGCTATGCACAGATAGATCGGTCTACGAAGAGCAGTTACTACCATCGTTAGGTGATGTTTACATTAATAAACCATTCCTTTTATTACAATTCATTGTTGTCCCATATACTTTCTTTATTCATAGTTTATTATGTTTTAACATATATCTATCAAAGACATGTATCATATCATTGCGATTTGTTTCTCTCCCTTCATTTATCCAATCCAAATATAATATATATATATATATATATATATATATTATATATATATATATATATATATATAATATATATATATATTTTATATATATATATATATATATATATATATATATATATATATATTATATATATATATATCCAATAATTTGTGATAGACACTCTTGAAAAAGGTAAAAATCATAAAATTTTACAAATCTGTGTTACACACAATATCTCACAAACGCGATGAGATATGCAAAAACCGATTACATTTTTGGAATCAGCACATCAATAATCAATTGCAAAACCCCGTCCAAGAATTTCATGTTTACCAGTGTTATATACAAAGTAATAAAACAAAAAGTAAATAACTATTTCTTACCTATAGCAAACCATTCAGATATTAAAAATAATTAAATTGAAAATTGAAAAGTTTCGAAGTTAAAGATATTAAACTAAACTTCATTTGAATAAGCTCTAAGGTTAAAATGACAACATTAGCAGTTCTCCATTTTCAGGGGGATAACCTATTTCTTGTGGCTTCATAAATATTTCCTCCTGTTCTAAATATTCTTTCACTTTCGACTGATGACGGTGGAGCTGAAAGGTTATTTTTATTGCTAGTTTTTTTCAAATTCAAATA
Source organism: Trachelipus rathkii (assembly GCA_015478945.1). Lineage (NCBI taxonomy): Eukaryota > Metazoa > Arthropoda > Malacostraca > Isopoda > Trachelipodidae > Trachelipus > Trachelipus rathkii. Next base: position 12,287 of record JABUQX010124699.1, on the reverse strand, counting down.
AACCCATTTCCAGTGTTTTTCCACCAATTGAGGGGAATATCATTGTCTTCACTGGCCAAGTAGGCAAACCATATATTTGTTATTTCTTGATGTAATTCCGTTTGTAGCCTTTATTTTTATGTACAATAATCACATTGTCAGAAGAATGGGACTTCTTTTTTCACTCTCACTTTCTTTTTTGTATGACGATTTTATGCCACAATTTCTTTAAAAACAATCCATTAAAGAAGTAGTGAAAATGAAACCTTCAGCTTCACTTTCCCCACTACGTTAATCATCGTCAGCAAAAGAGTCAGGAGCTAAATTTTTCATGCATTTCTTTCCATGGCCTCAACGACCACATTTTACTGATTTATCTGATTCATGTTGAAAAATTAGCTTGAATCCGCAGATTCTAGAAAGTAGCTTACACACAAAGATTTATAACATAGAAACTTAGATAGTCTTTTTCTACTGATTTCTTAAGCTCTTTCAACGAGATGTAATTATTCCACTGAAGTTTTGCTTTTAATTGCCTTATTTAAAAATAAATTTATTGCTTAAAATGGAAGGGATTACTTGGGCGACTGTTACTTCACGTTTAATGCTTGTTTTAGTAATGTTGTCAAATGGCTCAAGTAAATGAAATAATTTTGCCACTGAAAATCAGTCAAATTTTCTGATTGCATTTCCAGCAGCGTATTGGATTAGGGGAACTTTTGTTCAAAAACAATCTTTTAAGCATTCATAAGTCTGTATCCAGCCCATGTAGAAACGTCTGAATTAATTTATGCTGTTTGGCATTCAACTTTCAGCTGCATCTGTAAAGTTTTAAGCTTTGCAGCTGCCGTTGCTGAATGGTGCAAAAATTGAGAGGATATGCTTCTGCAAGTAAAAAAAATATCTTTAAACAGACTTCTGACATAATAATGAATCGTGAATGCAAGTTTGCAACATGTGAATTAAAGCCACTCTCCCTTTATACCAGCTACCATGTTTGGTCCATTATCCGTATCACTAAATGAATTCTATTTTTTTTTTTTATATTTAAAAATGTCAAAGGCCCTTAAAGGATCTGAACAAATAACAAAGATTTTCGCCATATTTGGCTACAAAATTTGGCTATATTTTTTATTTTTTTGGGAAAATAAGTTTTTTTAAAATTTCAATTTTTAAATTTAGGAATTAACTTTCCCTTATGTTGACGTAATTTATTCATTTATTAAGCTCAATAATTCGGCCCGAATAGTTCGGCAAAAAGCCGAATACTGAATATTCGGTATTTTGGCCGAATAGGCCGAATACTTACCGAATTCGGCACATTCCCTAATATATATATATAATATATATATATATATATATATATTATATTATATTATATATATATATATATATTATATATATATATATACTATATATATAACATGCTATATATATAATATAACATTAACATTAATAAATACTACAGTGGTAACGAAACAACTACAACAAACTTAGTTCAACTCACCCGATGTTCTCTTGTTGATCGGAGTGGGAAAAATGAAATGGGAAATGAAAAGTTGCTTTTCTATTAAGTATTCTCGGATACTTATTACTATTTACAGTTTACTTGTATCATTTGTGGTGCCCACATTGGTTTATTAACACTACACCCCTTATACAGGCAACCACTCGATATACAATAATTGGACAGTCTACTTACTACAAGGTGCACCTTCACGAAACTGTACAAGACAGGGCATATACGAGTAGGTTGCTACTTTAGGGGACAAGTCTGATTACTGGCACCACGACACAAATTCACTACTTAAGAGTTAATACACAAGAGTACATACTTTATACTTTAATACGAACATAAACTTGTATCACTAGAAAGAAAGGAAATAAGACAGATAATATAAAATAATATAAATAAAAGGTAAGGGATAACAAGGGAACACAGGGGGTTGTTTCCAGTGTCAACTTGGTCGACACCATACTCAGGAGATCCTCTGTTACATCTTCTTCTTTCACACCTCACATCACAAAAAACTCAAATCAAATGATCTAAAAGTCCCATTTTCTCTTTATTATCCACTTAGGAACATTATCAATATATATATATATTTTTATATTATATATATATTAAAAAATATATATATATATATATATAAAAATATTATATATATATATATATATATATATATATATATATATATATATATATATATATATATATATATATATATATATATATTATATTATATAATTATTATATATATCGAGCTTTTGCAGTATTTAAACTTTTCGGGATGCTGATCAAAATTCTATTTAGGAATCCAGTATACCCTTAATCAATTTTAAATTCAGGTTTTAACACTTTTCAAAGTATTAGACATGTTTTAAAATCAAATAAAAAGGTCTGTAAAATATTATTTAAAAACTCAAGGATTAAAAGTGAAGCACATTCATCTTGTTTCAACAAAGATGATGATTGCAGTTATTTTTGAATTTTGTTTTTTTTTTTTTTTGATGAATTACAAAATCAGTTGCATAACCGATATTGGCGCGGATGGTTCTTGGCATAGTGGAATAATATCTTTAATCTATGTGGTTGAGCTACTTTTTTTTATTTTTTTGTTTTTATACCAGCATGGCATTCAGTGATGGGAATTTTATTAATCCATTAATTGCCAGGAAATATTTTTAAAATAACAAATTAAAAGTGGTTATAAAATTAAAATGTACTTGTGTATTGTGCATTAACGAATTATCAACTGCGAGCGATGCTAATTACGTAAATTGTAAAAAAATGTGTGTGGATGAAATTTCCATTGGATCGGGAGTCGTAATTTCAGTTTTTAAAATATCGACTCTTAGAGTCGGAGTTGGTAGTCGGTTGTTTTTAATTTCGACTCTGGGAGTCGGGAATCGATTTTTTTTTATTCGACTCCCCATCCCTGAGATATATATATTATATAATATATATATATATAATATTATATATAATATATATATTTATATATATATATATATATATATATATATATATATATATATATATTATATATATATATATTACTCCGGTTCATAGCAGTTGAGTTTTATCTACCAGTGGGGCAAGAATGAAAACTTCTACTTGCGAAACACGTTGGTGGCGCTGGTTTGGGATAGCGGCCTTAAAGTTCGATTTCCTGTGCGTCCCCCCGTGTACCCCCTGCATAGGGGATAAAACACGTTAAAAGGATTTTTATTATTATATTAATATATATATATATATATATATACTACTATATATATATATATATATATATATATATATATATATATTACTAATTATATATATATATATATATATATATATATATATATATATATATATATATTAGTGTTGCATTGATACCAAACTTTGAGGTTGATACTGATACCGATACAATTTCCCAACAATTTTCTGATACAGATACAAATTTTTTAGATACTCAAGTATACCGATACTTTATCCCTTAATGGCGAGTGTGTTGGGGAACCGACGGCTTGGGAGACCGAAGAGAAAGTGGATTGAGGCGGTGAACGAATGTCTGAAGAGAGAAATGTTGAGTTTGCAGAGGCGAGAATAAAGGTGCATAATAGGCGTGAATGGCGGGGTTTTGTATGGGGGGCATGGTTGTGGCCATCTGGCCAAGGGATGAACCTTTCATTGACGATTTACCATAGCTGAGGGTCCGTCGCGGTCCCTGAAGCTCTAGGGTGGATTTTTGCTGTCTGTGACGAATCTCACTTTATTAATGGTACAAGAGGGGGCTGTAAGGCTGGCTTTCCTTTCGGACTTTTGTCATATTTCTTCTTGCTTTTCTTTTCAGATGCAAGACACGCACCTTACCCCCAGTCTTGGGGCAAAGAGTAGATAAAGAAAATAAGAATATATATATATATATATACTTATATATATATATATCATTATATTATATATATATATATATAATATATATATATATATTATTATATATATATATATATATAATATATATATATAATATTATATATATATATATATATATATATATATATATATTGCAGAAAAACCTTTGCAGGTAATTTAGAAATAGAAGATTGAAAAATGGAATTGAGGAGTGCCTATCAAAGATCAATTCTTTCATCTTAATCTAGGAGGTTCTAGCAGCACCAGTTTCAGGTGTGAAGGGGGTCATTTATTGTCTTTGTTTTATTTACTAATAGTTATGCTTTTTAATTTTTTGGTTTCGGATTATTTCACAAACTTTGGTTTAGTTTTGTTGTGCTTAAAAGTTATTTTATGGAGATAGTGAACTCACCACCCCACTAACGACACACGAAGAAAAAGAGCGGAAGACCATAGAGGAAGGGTGTTTTTGAATTTTAAAAATGTATATGGTTGGTTATAGTTAATTTTAAATGCTTAGGTTGAAAAGTCGGGACAAATATTAATAGGTAATAGTAAAATGTGGCTTCATGGGAATATTGAATAAGGATTTTGAAATGAGTTTCTTCAAAGCATAAGTTTTCTTTTGGATAGGACGAAAATAAAAATTGCGAGTTTTCAAAAATATAAAAATGGCAAATAGTGGCCTTTAACCAATATTTTGTTTGAAGTTGTATGTAAAAATAATATAATTTCGAAGAAACTAGCATAGCTATATTTAATAACGTTTTTAATCATTTGGTAACTGATTGGTGATTTGTAAATCAGTTATGAATTTTGGGATTTATAATATTTTTTTGGCAGGAGGCAGGATACAAAGCTCTAAATTCTCATTTTAAGACAAGATTTAAATTGACAAGGGAGTTTGTAGAGAAAATCCCGGAAATTTTTAAACTTACCAAAGAGATGAATCATTTCTACAAAATAAAAAATGAAACTAAGAGGGGGACATTTAAGTAAGGTAATGAATGTCAAGCAGTGATTAACAATAGTCTTAGGTAGAAAAATTTGGGTGAAATAAATGGACTCGGAGAATTTTTTTTTTCAATGTATTTTAGAGATGAATGACTGAGGAATTGCCTATATATAGATTTTTAGAAGTTTTAATTAGCAATTAAAGACTGAAATGATCTCTTAACTATCAAGAACATTACTAGTTGAAACTGTAACAAATTGAGCTTTCTTTATTTAAACATTTAAACATATTAGAGAGATTGTAAGAAAACCACATTGAGCCTATCGATGAATGTAATAGTCAACTTAGAGTAACATGCTCATTTCAAACCCCACACAGCTTGTTACTACTTTCATAGTATAATTCAACTAGGCTATTAGCAAAAGCAAAAACTATAGCTAAGTACATTGCTAACCACCCACTACAGGCTTTAATTAAGTTTTTCATAATTAACACCATGCATTTTTACCTTAAATAAACTAGCTAAACTTCGTCATTTGGCTTTAGTCAAAATATACTATTATGATTGCCCACCATTTTCATATACCTATCCAATTCCTGTCCTATAATGTTGCAAGTGAGTCACACTCAACCCCCTGCGGCAAACCATTCGTAAAATTAACTCTATTACTGACTGAATGTTTTCTTACATCACGATTACATACCTTCTTTTCTGATCATGATTAAGAAAATTTTAAGAAGGCATTGAATGCTACCCTTTGTTCTACCTTCCTTGGTCTGCTATAAAGAACTTTATTGGTCTCGGTATTATCAATAGATGTCAAATATTTGTAGATTTGATCATGTACCCTCTAAGAATTAGCCTTTTCAACAGAAAACATTCAGATCTCCTCTCAGCCTCTCCTCATAGCTATTACTCTCAAATCCAGAAATCATCCTTGTTTCTCTACGTTGATCTCTTCAGCATATCTAGGTCTTTTCTTAAATAAGGGGCCCCAAACTTGTACACAATACTATAATACTGGCCCAACATAGTTATTATATAGCTTTACTTTATAAACTTCCTTGCTCTTGTAAGCGACATTTGTGATTTATTATACTCAATCATCTTTATTAGCTTTATTCCTGCTCCAAACAACTGATTAGCCACTTTCAGATTACTTCTTATAATCACACCTAAATTATTCATAGTTTAAATATTTTAATTTTAAGTATTTTTAGTGAAGAGCCTTACACTTTTTACTATTAAATTCATTGCACTTATCTGCTCACTCACAGAAGTTTATTTCAAGATCAATTTTGAATCTTTAGTATATCCCATTATTTCTTCTGGAGGTAACTACTTTTTATCATCTTTTGGCAAACTTTGAAACCTTATCATTTAAGTCCCTGGTCTAAATCATTGTATATATATATATATTATATATATATATATATATATATATATATATATATATATATATATATATAATATATATATTATATTATATATATATATATATATATTATATATTATATATATATATTATTATATATATATATATTATTATTATATTATATATATATATATAGTATATATGATATATATATAAAACTACCTTTTAACGTGCTTTATCCCCTTAAGCAGCGGGGTAACACGGGGGGACCCCAGGAAATCGAACTTTAAGGCCGGGCTATCCCAAACCAGCGCCACCAACGTTGTTTTCGCAGCAAGTTTAATTCTTGCCCCCAGGGTAGATTAAACCCACTCCCTACGCGGGAGGATTTGAAGCAGCGTTCCTCCTCGTATGAGAGGCGGTTGACTCAACCCTCCCTGCGCCACGATATAGCTATATATATATATAATATATACTAATATATATATATATATATTTTATATATATATAATATATATATATATATATATATAGATATATATAGATATATATATATATATATTATATATATATATATTATATATATATATATATTAATAATTAAGAATTAAGGGTTTTAGAATTGCGAGTGAGTAAGTTAACTGAACAAGGTTAATAAGGATAAGTATTTAGAGCGCTCGCAAGTAAATCAGTGAATGTGAACAAATCTGGGAGCAATGAAGGAAGCAGTTGTTAGCATTAAAGGAAGTATGTGGATGTGCTAAAAGTAGGAGTAAGAATGTTAACATTTTAGTGGTGGAATGATAGAGGTTGATGCAAGCAGCTTTAAAAGTAAAAAAGAGAAGTGGTTGAATGAATGTACTAGAAGCCAATGATGAAGTTTCAAGAAAGAAAGATGTTTTGGAATTATACAAGGAGAAAAAAAGAAGACTAAATGATGCATACGTTGGAAAGAAAAAAAAGAGGTAAATAGAACAGTTGGGAAGGAGGATGAATGGGGACTTACAAGGGGAATAGGAAGCTCTGGAAGTAAGCGCGAAAGGTAAGAATGAGAATAAGGGGGAATCTGCTTAGAACAATGAATAGGGATGAGGGCTTTTCGTAATGATGAAATGGATGTGGTGGCAACTGAAGGAAGGAACACTTTCGAAAACTGCATAACATTCTGCATTAATGAAGAGGTGCATAGTGCAATGTGTGATGGGTTTGATGTGCAAGACAATTAAAAAATTTGGGGATGAAGTTAAACTAGTATTAGAAGTTTTAAAAATATAAATCTTTGCAGGTATAGGTAAATGATCAGAACGGAGAGCGAGATGGTAATTGATTGGATTTGGAAGTTGTATAACAAAGCGTTTATGGAAAGTATTAGTTTCGAGGATTGGAGGAGAGCAGTAATAGTACCCTTATATAAGGGCCAACTGGGAATTTAAAGGTGAATTAGTTTATTGGTGTTGTAGGGAAGATATATGGTGATATTTTTGATTGAAAGAGTGCGCGTCAAGTGCACTGAAGAGGACTGATTGGTGAAGAAAAAAAGTGCGTTTAGAAGTTGTAGAGGATGTTGTGGATTCAAATCTTGACATTGAAAACAAATGATGAAGGAAAATGAGGGAAGCAAGAAAGAATTAAATTGTATTTTAGGTTTTATGGATTTGCAACAGGGCTATGATAGGGTTAATAGGGAAAGTCTATAGGAAGTTTTGGTTGGTAGGCTTTCTGAATGGAATCAAAAGTATGTATGACGATGGTTGGACGTAAGAATTGTGTAAGAATAAATGGTGTCAACAGTGATTGGTTTAATATTAATAGCAGATAGAGGCAGGGCCATGTTGTTGTGTCTCCTTGAGTTATTCAATTTGCTATTGGATGGGGTTATGACGAAAGAATTAAGAAAGCTGGGGTGGCAGGAGGATGTGTTTAGAATGATGGAGAATGGAAAGAGTGGAGGCTTGCCGTTACCTATTATAGTGCGGATGATTTGATTCGTGCGTGTGATATGAAGAGAGTTTTATGATGATTGAGTTAGAGAGGGATTGACAGGTGTGTAAAAGGTGGGATTTGAAAGTAAACAGTATTAGAGTAAGGTTATGGTTGTGAGTGAGGACAGTCCTAAGTGTGAAGTCATGTTAGATGTTGAGCAGCTGGAACAAGTGTATGAGGTTAAATATTTATGATATATATTGGATGAAGAGGGAATGGATGATGAAGAGTGTAGTAGGAAAGTTGTGAATGGCAAGAAGATGGCTGTGCAATTAAATCGTTTGGTGGATGTAAAAGGACGTAATAAGAGGTATAGATGTAAAGTACAATGTGTTTCAGATGGACGAATCTTAGGGGCGTGTTTGGTGTGAGAAGAATTGATAAAATGTGGAATGAACGTATCTGAGAGTTGTGTGATGTGAAGAAGCGGTAAATGATAAATGAGAGAATAATTGAAAGTACGTTGAGTTGGCTTGGTCATGTGGAAAGGATGGACGATGTTCAGTTGGTTAAGCGGATGTATAGGGGTGAGTGTGCTGGGAATCGACCGGCTGGGAGACCGGAGAAAAAGTGGATTTAGTCAGTAAACGAATGTCTAAAGGAGAGAAATGTGAGTTTGGCAGAAGCGAGAAGAAAGGTGCATAATTAGAGGAGTGAATGGCGGGGCGAGGGGTCCGTTGGAGGGGTATTTTACCCTCCCCATTAAGTTAGGGAGGGATATTATTTATATCATTCACGGTCTTTCATGGGGGTATTTTTGGCCTGAGCGTGACGGTTTCACGCTCTTTCGTGGGGGGTATTTTTTAGGTGCCAGCGATGGTTCTTAATATGTTCAATTTCTTTGTTTAACAGAGATGAAATATGTTGTTTGGTGTGTTTTGTGAAGGAGATGACAGTCAAGTGTTACTCCGAGGATTTTGGGAGTTTTGTTAAAGGGTATTGCAATGTTGTTTAAGTAGACTGGGGGGTGGGCCTCCAAGTTGGCCTGTTCGGTGGTGATTAATGTAATTAAAGATTTGTTTGGTGAGGCGGACATTCTGTTTTTTGTTAGCCATGTTTGAAGATTGGTTGATGTATTGTTCCTGTCAGGCTTGTTACCGTGTTTGGTTCTGCTGTGTTGTGTGCTCTTATTTTTGTTAAATTAATTTTCTAGAAATAATTTAAGGAAAATTAATATTGAAATTATTAGAAGAATATTCGTGAATTGGAAGCAGAAAGTAAAACTTATATTAAAAACAAAAGCTGAATATAGAATTTCTGAATTATATTTTATTATTATTATATTATTATTATTATTATTAATTATTATTATTATTATATTATTATTATTAAGGGAGTGTGAAAGAACACTTCGAAAAATCGCACAATATTAACAGTAATGATGAGGGGTTAGTGAATGTGTGTGGGTTTTGATGGTGAAGAAGGAATAAGTATTTTGGAGATGAGGTTATTAGTAAGGAGGAGTTATGGGTAGAGTGAGAAAGTTGAAGAATGGTTAAAAATCTGCATGTAAGATGAAATTTACTGGTGAAATGATCAAGAGCGGAGGCGAAATGGTGATTGATATGGATTTGGAAGTTGTGTATAAAGCGTTTATGGAAGGGTATAGTTTCAAGGGATTGGATTAGAGCAGTAATAGTACCCTTATATTAAGCGGTAAGGGAGAAAAGGGGAACTGTAGGAAATTATAGGGAAATAAGTTTATTGAGTGTTGTAGGGAAGGTTTATGCTGGTATTTTGGGTTCGAAAGAGTGGTTCGAGTGACTGAAGGACTAGATTGGTGGAAGACAACAGGTGCGTTTAGAAGTGGTAAGGATGTGTGGATCAAATCTTTACATTGAAACAAATGATGAGAAAATTGAGGGAGAAGAAGAATAAATTATATTAGGTTTTATGTGATTTGCAAACAGGCGTATGATAGAGTTAAATAGGGAAGCTTTATGGCAGGTATTAGTGATATATGGTTTTGGTGATGTAGCTTCTTGAATGGAATCAAAAGATGTATGACGATAGTGAAGCGTCGCTGTAAGAATAAATGGTGTCAATGAGTGATTGGTTTAGGATTAATAGCGAGTGAGACAGGGTTGTGTTATGTCTCCTTGTGGTTGATTTCAATTTGTATATGGATTGGCGGTTATGAAAGAATTCGGAAGTGGGATGGCAGGGGTTGGTGTTAGAATGATGAAGAATGGAGATGAGTGGAGGAGGGTGCCCTACCTATTTATATGCGGATGAATTGGTTCTGTGTGGCGGAATCTGAAGAGAGTTGAGAGGATTGGTAGAGAGATTTGGCAGGGTATGTAAAAGGGAGGGGTTTGAAAGTAAAACGCATAGATAAGGAGAGTAAAGTTTATGGTTCGATGAGTGAGGACGTCCTCAGTGTGAAAGTTATGTTAATGCGTGAGCAGTGGATCCATGTTGTCTGGAGTTTTAAATATTTAATGTTATGTTGTTGGATGAGAAGGGAACGGATATGCAGTGTGTAGTAGGAAAAGTTGTGAATGGCAGGAAGGTTGCTGGTGCAATTAAATCGTTGGTGAATGTAAAGGACTAAGTCTTGAATGCGCTAGGGTCTTACATGAGGTATGTTTTACCTGTGTTATTGTATTGTAGTGAGACTATGGTCTGGAATAAGAGTTATAGGTATCTAAAGTTCATGTGTTCAGATGGGACAATCTTGGAGCATGCTAGGTGTGAGAAGAATTAATAAAATGAGGAATGCACGTATTAGAGACGTTGTGTGGTGTGAAGATAAGGGGTAAATGAGAGAATAAATGAAAGTTTGTTGAGATGGTTGTCATGTTGGAAAGGATTGAATGATAGTCGGTTTGTTTAGTGGATGCTATAGTGGCGAGTAGTGTTGGGCCTACCGCTGGGCGAGTACCCGAAGAGAAAGTGGATTGCGTCGGTGAACAAACGAATGTTTGAAGGAGAGAAATGTGGGGTTTGGCAGAGGGCAGAATAAAGGTGCATGCATAGGAGCAGACATGGCGAAGGGTTTTTATGGGGGCACTGGTTTGTGGCCCACCTGGGCCAAGGATGAACCCCTTACATTGACCGATTTACCATTAGTGAGGGTCCGCGCCGTCCCATGGAAGCTCTAGGGGTGGATTTTCTTCTGTGACGAGTTTTCACTAATTAATGGTACAGTAGGGGCGGTAAGTCTGGGCTTTCTTTTTCGAACATTTGTCGTATTCTCCTACTGCTTTTCTTTTCGATGCTTGTAGCGCACCTTACTCCCGTCTGGGAAGAAGAGGTAGGTAAAGAAAGAAAGATTATTATTATTTTATATTATTATTATTATTATATTAATAATATTTATTATTATTATTATATTATTATTATTATTATTATTTTATTATTATTATTATTATTATTATTATTATTATTATTATTATTATTATTATTATTATCTATTTTATTATTATTATATTATTATTTTAGATTGGACTTATGAATCCAAGACTCGCACATATCGCAGACAATATTTTGAGTACAATCACACATGGAAAAGTTGATTGCCAGGAGGATGGAACTAACATCGATCAATTAATCTGAAATCGGAAACATCGAAGAGTTTAGCCTGTTTATAGGACAAGTATGTATAATGCTTAATATTTGAAATTAATAATCATTTAGGTCATCAGTTCTAACCTGCTGCTTTCCCGCAGATTTAATGGTGGGGTTGCTCAACATGCACTGGAAAAGAATTAAGTAAGTAAAGTCTAAGCCGGAAAAAAAAAGCCTCCCCCCCCCCCTCATACCTTTAATCAGTAAGAGATCGTTTCAACCAAATCCACCTTAGGCTCACACACCTCGACAGTCCCCACTTGTGGGTATCTCGTTCAATGTCGGGCATGATTAACGCAAGGTCCCAGCCCACAACCATGCCCCCCTCATAAGCCACTCATTTTGCTCCTATTTTGCCCATCTTCTCACTTCCTTTCCTTCGGACACTTTACCTAACTCAATCCACGTTTTCTTTGGTTGCTTCCCAACACACCCACTACTTTACTACTTTACATTTACTACTTACCAATTCGGCTACAAATTGAACCAAACCAACTTATTTACTCCTAATACATCTCTCTTCTTT